>JAKUCV010005131.1:0-26045 GCA_028386065.3 Turnera subulata
ATAGCCCAATAAGCAAAAGCACATTTCAAACAAAACTGAGCCAAGACCAACAAAAGAATATTTATTATTATTTCCAATTTTATCTTCCGGGCCCGTCACTGGACAAGCTAGGGTCGTACCTGGTTATTAACTAATTCTGGATACCAGGCCCCACCACAATCCGGGATCAACATCCCCATATCACAAATCCGGGATCAACATCCCAATATCTCAAATCCGGGATCAACATCCCAATATCACAAATCCGAGATCAACATCCCAATATCACAAATCCGGGATCAACATCCCAATATCACAAATCCGGGGTCAACACCCCAACCAACCAACCCTCTGGCCATGACACCACAGAACTACTCTCTAACCATCTAGTCGTACCACTACTTTCCAAGTGACAAATATATCATCATCTCAAATTCCTGTTCAATTCCTTTACTCTTTCATCATTTACCCATTTTCAATTACCTCAGATTAATCCACAATCTCATTCAATCAACAATCATATATCACCCATTATTCACAACTAATAGTTCAACAGTATTTCCAACACAACATACACAGGTCTGACACAATTCAACAACAGCATCAACAATTTCCACAGCAATCAAGTAACAGTCAACAATTATTCCAGCAGATCATTCAAACATCGAAAATACACAAACAACAAAATTACACACACAGCATTACGGGCACATATCAAGGTTTATCCATCCTCACCTTGGCCGATTACTCAACTCCGGAAAAATGACTGGTCCGACGCCGGCTCCTCGGGAAACTGCCCGATATCCAACCTATATACAAAACAATATACGCACAAATAAATGCACATATTCGGTATACTATGATGTCAATACTACGAATTAATCCCATCCCGATTCATTTCCGTTCCATTTACCGAAAATATTTACCCGTACGTATATCCGAATATAATTCCAGTACCGTACTTTAATTAAAACTCTTTTCAAAATAATTTCATAAAATAACTATAATTATCCAAAATAATAATTACTATAATTTTCCAAAAAAATAATAACCTATTTATAATTTTCAGAAATTATTTATAAAGTATTTATCTTTTTCTAAGTATACATAATAATATTTTCCAATCATAAAATATAATTACTTTTAATTTACAAGGTACATCTATATATAATTTCCACAAACACAATTTTTCAGAGAAAATAATACATATATTTAATTTCCATAAATTAATTTCAAGGTATATATATATTTTTCTAATTAATAATAGTTTTTTTCTAAGTAGAACTTAATTATTTATCAAAGTAAATATATTTATATTTTCTTGAAAATATCATAATTATATTGCCCATAATTTTCCCAAAATAACTATATAATTTTTTCCAAAATTATATATCAGATTATTGTTAAATAGATATATATATATATAAATTGTTTTTTTAATATATACATCGGACTGGGCCAAAAGCACAGCCCACGTCCAAGCCCAAGGAGCCCAGGTCAAGCAGCAGACAGGCCCGCGCGGTCAAGCCCAGCTACACAGCAGCCCGAGCCCACAGTTAAACAAGCCCCACCCATAACTCACTCGGGTCGACCCGCGACCACATCCGGGTCATCCCATTTCGCAAACGGGTCAAACCCACTACTCACGGGTTGCTCACCTTGAGTGGGTCAACGGCGACGGCGCGACGTGGAAGGGAGGCGACGGCTGCGGCGTTGCTCGCGGAAGACCGGCAGGGCGGCGATGAGCAGAACAGCGGCGTAAGGGGGAATAGACGCCGCGGCTGCTGGTGCGCGACCCGGTCGTCTTCGGTTGCGGGTCGCCGTGCGTGGAGAGGAGAACAGGCTGCAGGGGTCGCTGGTGACGACGACTCCAGGCGGCATCGAAGCGAGAGAAAGGAAGGAGGAGGCGGCGGCTATCCTTTGCCTGCCTCGGCTGGTCGTCGCGGCGCGGAAAGAGGAGGAAGACGGTGGCGCCGTACCGTGATGGGGCGGGTCACGGTGGTGGTGCAGTGGTGGCTCCTCTCCCCTCTTCTCTTTTCTTTTGTTTCCGGTTCTGCTTTCTTTTTTTTTTTTTTTTTTCTTTCTTCCTCTCTTTTTTTTTTCTTTTTCTCTCTTTTTTTCTCTCCCTCTCTTCTCTTTTTTTTCTCTTTTTTTTTTCTTTCTTCCTTATTCTTCTCCACCGGCAGCCTTCTCCTTTTAATCTTTTTTTTTACTATTAAGCATGTGAGCAATAATGCAAATCGTCCATATTACGGGCGAGTCCGATCCGGTCCAGAAAATAATCGATACCCCGTAGTTATTTTCCGGTGTGATTTTCCGAGAAATTCCGAAACCCAAAAAAATACCAACTTATGTCCGAAAAAATCCACGGAAAAATCACGAGCGCGGGAAAACTCTCGGTTTCGAAAACAACTCCCGATTTACCTTGAATTAATTACCCAAGATTAATTCAACAGTAAATCACGGTAAAAAGACTTTTACAGTCCCGGTAAAAATCAAAAATTTTACCCGGGCTGTTACATTAAGAATTTATTTTTTTGATCTATATTATATTTTCTGTTTTAGTGTAACAGCCCAGGTAAAAATTTCATTTTTACCGGGACTGTTTAAGTTAATGTACAGTAATTTACCATTGATTTTTAATCTTGGGTAATTAAATTATGGTAAAATGAGCTTTGGGATTCTGAAACCGAGCATAGTCCCACATTCGGGAATTTTCTGCGGATTTTACGGACCGAAGTTGGGATTTTTCCGGGTCCGAGAATCTTCGAAAAAAAGCCGGGTTATTCTCGAATTATCGGACCAGAAATAAGATAAGTGGGTATACCGGATATTTTCTGGTCCAGGTGGGTCACACTTCACATGCAGCATAGTAACTGCATAATTGAAGTTCAATTATTCAGCCGCCAATTCCTATTCAGCCTGTGACTTATCAATGATTTTGCTTCCTATAAACTAATATTTTCTTCTTCCACCATGCATATCACCTCTGCATCTTCATCCTCACCACTGCAAAATTCTGCCTGCAAATTATTATCAACTCTCCTTCACCAAGAAAAGAAAAAAAAAGAAAAAAAAAGAAAAAAAAAACAACAACAAACAAGGCACGTCACCGTTTTGAGCAACCCATCACCCATCTCTTTTCTCCTTCATTTTCTTCTCCCCGTCCCTGCCGTGAACCACCGGCCACCACCTCAACACACCACCGCGACCCCCGCCCCTTCCTTCCTCTTCCTTTACTCGCGCGCCGCGCGCCGCACCCCACCTCGACACCGCCGGCCGCCCTTCCTCCGGCCGTCGACGCTGTCCAAGACGAGGCAACCCGACGAGCCGCCCGTTCGCCCGACGCCGTCGAACCTTGCCAGCAGCCGAGCGACTTCCTCGTGTCTCCTCCACAGTCGCGTGCTGTCCTTGCCGCCGCCCGTGCTCGCCTCGCCACGCACCACCGTCGCGCCGCCACCTGCAAGCCGAGGTGAGTTGAGGACGAAGACGACCCGGATGGGTCACGTTGTGGGTCGGGTTGACCCGAGGGCTAGTCATCTGGGTCGCGCCTTTGGGCTAAGGTTGTTTGGGCTCGCGGGTTGGGCTAAGACACTTGGACTGACCACGCGTGGGCCTGCTGGGCGCGCGGGCCTACTGTGGCCTTGGCTTGGGCTCGCGGTCCGGGCCTGCTGCGTCTGGTCAGCCCTGTTGGGCCTTGCTCTTGGGCCTAGTCATGGGTTAAATGGTCCAGCCCAGTCCGGAATAAGTAATAAAAAAAAAAGGAAAAGGGGAAATTAAATCTGGAAATTAAAATTAAGAAGGAAATAAATTTTGGAAAATAAGTGGGAAAGGTTTATAGGTTGGAAATAATATTTTGGGGGAAAAAAAAGGAAATATATTCTGAAAAATAATATTCTAGAAAGTACATACCTAGGAAATAAATTTTGGAAAGGGTATTATCAAGATAGTAAAATACCGGTATAGTACCCGGGTATAGGAAAAAGTATAGAGGGTATCTTGACACCTTGAAATAAATGGTGAATGATGACGATAATGGAGAATTAATCCGGGAGAGTAACCGAGCTGAGCTAGTATTTAATTTACGGTATACAGTATTAGCATGACATTTGCATACCATCTTATATGTGCATATTATTGATTGATATAGGAGTTGATAACGAGCAATTTGCTGAGGAACCGGACTTGGAACTTGCTGAGCAATTTCATAGTTGATATCGGCTAAGGTGAGGATGGATAACCCTTGTTATGTTGCCTGTAATACTTTGTGTGCTTTGTTGTTCGATTGAACTGCTGAATTGTTGATTGTTTGTTGATTGGCTGTTGTGGATGTTATTGTTGCCTTGAGCTATGATATTGATTCTGTGGATATTATGCTGAGATTGATGTTGAACTATTGACTGTGGAAATTGTGAAAAAGAAATTGGAATTGAGATTGGAATTGATTTGAGATGTTGGTATAATTGTCATGTGGAAAGTAGAGGTACGACCCGATGGTTTGAAAATTGATTTTGGGATGCTATGGTCGGTTTTTGGTTTGTTTGGCCGTCATGCCTGTGGTTAGGGTATACCAAATACCCAGTGGCTCGGATATGCCGAATATCCGCGGTGGCTCGGATATGCCAAATATCCGCAGAGGCTCAGATATGCCGAATATCTGGTTGGCATGACGTCGCCTGAGGTTGGGGTATACCGAATACCCAGTGGCTCGGATATGCCGAATATCCGCAGTGGCTCAGATATGCCGAATATCTGGTGTTGGCTTGTTGCTTGTGGTTAGGGTATACCGAATACCCAGTGGCTCAGATATGCCGAATATCTGCGGTGGCTCGGATATGCCGAATATCCGGTTGTTTTGATATGAGGATTGGTTGTTGACCTAGCATCCGGAATTAATTGATTACCAGGTACGACCCTAGCTTGTCCAGTGACGGGGCCCGGAAGATAAAATTGGTAATAATAATTAAGCATTCTTTTGGCCTTGATTCAGTTGTGAGACATGTTGTTGCTTATCTGTGTTTGCTTTTAAGTATTACGGTTGCTTGCATATCACTGTTTATCCTTGGTCGGTGAGCACTTCGGACTCACCCCTCGCCTGCGGGGTTTCATCCCGTAGGATAAGTTGTTTCCGTAGTTCAGGTACGACGTTCGATGGCTGCTGTTCTTCTTCTCCACCTGACTCCGGATCCATACCACCGTTGCATGTGCATAAGTCTTCCGCTGCTATTCTATTGCTTATGATGCTGTACTACATTTCCGCTGCTGTGTGATATATATTGCTGTATTGCTGATTTCCTGTGATATGTATATTACTGATACTATCTGCTGCTGCTGAGAGCACTGTGTATGGATTGAATAATGGTCCCCGAGTGTGGGTGACAGTTGTATTGATAGTTGCTATTGTATAATATTTGCACGTTGTACTGTCTGTTCTATCATTATGAATAGTTTCGGCACGTGTTTACTGTGTTACGGTAAATACGGGTCGGGGCGCTTCAGTTTGGTAGCGGAGCGGGCAGTAGGTCCTTGGGTGTTGCTGTGATTATTTGTGCATAGTCTGTCATGAGTTAGTATAATATGCACGCATATACATTCTCATATAGGGTAAGACGAATGGATCCGGTTGGAGAGAATCAGCATGCTGGAGGTCACCTAGACGTCGATGTATAGTAGGTACTTCTACAGTCTTTAGTAGTACTGCTTATACTTTGATAGATCCTGGTGCCACACATTCTTTTATCGCTCAAGGCTTTGCTATACAACATAGTGGTAAGAAAGAGAGTTTAACATGTCCAATGAGAGTTAGGTTACCTGCGGGTATAGTAGTTAGATTAACCCACATGTGTAGAGATGTTTCGCTTTCATATGATGGCGAGATTTTTCTTGCACGGTTGATCGTGATGAACATGGGAGGTTTTGATATCATATTGGGGATGGATTGGTTGTCCAAGTACAGTGCTATGGTGAACTGTCGAACCAAGGAAGTGTTGTTGACTTCCGAAGGTGGACATAAGATTTTGTTGATAGGTATTGGGAGAGCTGCTACCACATGTAGTATCTCTGCTAATCAGGATGTCGGAATGGAGTCACATGGTCCAGATATTTTGTTGACCCATGCCAAGGGTGAAGAAGTTCAGACTCCGGTTTTGGGAGACATCATGGTTGTGAGAGAGTTTTCAGATGTATTCCCAGAAGATTTGCCAGGATTGCCACCTGACAGAGAAGTGGAGTATACCATCGATTTGATGCCAGGAGTGACACCCATCTCGATGGCACCATATCGAATGGCACCGACAGAAGTCCAGGAGTTGAAGAAACAATTGGATGAGCTGTTAGAGAAAGGTTTCATCAGACCTAGTATTTCACCTTGGGGATCACCAGTCCTCTTTGTGAAGAAGAAGGATGGTAGTTTGCGCATGTGTGTGGACTATCGACAACTGAACAAGGTGACAGTGAAGAATAAGTATCCGTTTCCCAGGATTGATGATCTTTTTGATCAGTTACAGGGAGCTACTGTATTCTCTAAGATTGATCTTCGATCTGGCTACCATAAGGTCAAGATTGCAGAGAAGGACATATCGAAGACAGCTTTCCGCACTCGGTATGGTCACTTTGAGTTCACAGTGGTTCCTTTTGGCTTGACCAATGCACCTGCAGTTTTCATGTGCTTGATGCACTTGGTCTTGCATGAGTTCTTGGATAAGTTTGTGGTAGTCTTCATTGATGACATCTTGATCTATTCCAAGAACCGGGAAGAACATGAAGAGCACCTGAGGGTAGTGCTTCAAAGGTTGCGAGAGAAGGAGTTGTATGCTAAGTTTAGCAAGTGTGAGTTCTGGCTTGAAGAAGTTGCATTCCTTGGACATGTTGTGTCCGGGGATGGGATTAAGGTTGATCCTGCCAAAGTAAAGGCTGTTCTGGAGTGGGAGCCGCCTAAGACGGTACCAGAAGTCAGGAGTTTTCTTGGCCTTGCAGGATATTACCGGAGGTTCATCGAGGGTTTTTCCTTGATAGCCAGTCCCATGACCAAGCTATTGAGGAAAGATCAAGCCTTTGTTTGGAGTGAAGATTGTCAGAAGAGTCTTGATGAACTGAAGAAGAAGCTGACAACAGCACCAGTCTTGACAGTGCCTAAGCCAGGAGTGGAGTATGTACTGTTCTGCGATGCTTCAGGTCTTGGTTTAGGAGCTGTTCTGATGCAAGAAGGCTGAGTGATAGCCTATGCTTCGAGACAGTTGAGGCCACACGAGAAGAACTATCCGACACATGACTTAGAAATGGCTGCGGTGATTCTTGCTTTGAAGATCTGGCGACATTATCTGTTTGGAGAAAGATGCCGGATTTTCACGGATCACAAGAGTCTCAAGTACATCATGACTCAGAAAGAGCTTAACCTGCGACAAAGACGTTGGGTTGAGTTACTGAATGATTATGATTGTACCATTGAGTATCATCCGGGAAAAGCTAATGTTGTAGCAGATGCTTTAAGTCGGAGACAACCAGAAGATGCTTCCACGACTTACTCAATGTCCTCACTCATTGAGTTAAGGAAGATGGGAGTTGATTTGTCAATCGATGAAACAGGAGCTTTGTTGACACATATGGAAGTCAAGTCTAACCTGAGAGGCTGGATTGTGGAGTTACAAGATGGAGATCCCGACCTGATCAAGCTGAAGGAAGCAATCCGTAGTGGAAAGGAAGATAAGTTCCACATAGCGGAGGATAGTGCATTGATGCTAGGAAAGCGTCTATGTGTACCCAATGTTGGTGATCTGCGTAGTCAGATTCTAGAAGAAGGACATATGACGCCGTATGCTATGCATCCCGGAAGCACCAAGATGTACCAGAATTTGAGAAGTCATTTTTGGTGGCCACGCATGAAGAAGGATGTAGCCGAGTATGTGGCTAAGTGTATCACTTGCCAGCAAGTGAAAGCTGAGCATCAGGCTCCAGCTGGGAAAATGAGATCCTTGTCAGTGCCAGAGTGGAAGTGGGAGATGATTACCATGGACTTTGTGGTCGGATTACCGTTGACCCGGAGACAGCATGATGCCATCTGGGTTATCGTTGATCGACTTACAAAATCAGCCCATTTTCTTCCCATTCGACAGACAGACACTCTGGATAAGTTGGCGAAGCAATATGTTGCAGAGATTGTGAGACTACATGGGATTCCTAAGTCCATAGTCTCAGACAGAGACCCGAGATTCACATCACGGTTCTAGAAAAGTCTGCAAACAGCTTTGGGAACGAAGCTGAGTTTTAGTACTGCATTCCATCCTCAGACCGATGGTCAGTCGGAGAGGACTATTCAGACACTGGAAGATATGCTAAGGGCTTGTGCTCTTAACTTCAGTGGGAGCTGGGAACAGTACCTACCTTTAGCGGAGTTTGCCTATAACAACAGTTATCATTCCAGTATTGGCATGCCTCCGTTTGAAGCTCTCTACGGAAGGAAGTGCCGAAGTCCAGTATGTTGGGATGAAGAAGGTCTCCGTTTGATCGTTGGTCCAGATTTGGTTAAGCAGACTGTTGACAAGATTCAGACAGTTAAGCAGAGCATGAGAGCAGCACAGGACCGACAAAAAGAGCTATGCCGATAAGCATCGCCGAGAGATGGAGTACCAAGTGGGAGAACGAGTTTTCCTCCGAGTTGCACCTTGGAAGGGTGTAATCAGATTCGGAAAAAGAGGGAAGCTGAGTCCTAGGTACATTGGACCGTATGAGATTGTGGAAAGGATTGGACCCCTGGCGTACAGATTATCCTTGCCAGAGGAGTTGTCACGGATTCATGATGTGTTCCATGTTTCCATGTTGAAGAGGTACAGATCAGATCCGAGCCATGTGGTTACTACAGTGGATGTTGAGGTCGCAGAGGATCTGACATATACAGAAATGCCGGAGCAGATCCTTGCCCGAGAAGACAGACAGTTGAGGAGCAGAGTAATTCCAATGGTAAAGGTTAAATGGAGCAAGCACTCTGCGAATGAGTCCACGTGGGAAGTTGAGGAGCATATGCGTTCTCAGTATCCGCATTTGTTCACAGCTTCGGACTGAATTTCGGGGACGAAATTCTTTTAAGGTGGGTAGGCTGTAACAGCCCAGGTAAAAATTTCATTTTTACCGGGACTGTTTAAGTTAATGTACAGTAATTTACCATTGATTTTTAATCTTGGGTAATTAAATTATGGTAAAATGAGCTTTGGGATTCTGAAACCGAGCATAGTCCCACATTCGGGAATTTTCTGCGGATTTTACGGACCGAAGTTGGGATTTTTCCGGGTCCGAGAATCTTCGAAAAAAAGCCGGGTTATTCTCGAATTATCGGACCAGAAATAAGATAAGTGGGTATACCGGATATTTTCTGGTCCAGGTGGGTCACACTTCACATGCAGCATAGTAACTGCATAATTGAAGTTCAATTATTCAGCCGCCAATTCCTATTCAGCCTGTGAACTATCAATGATTTTGCTTCCTATAAACTAATATTTTCTTCTTCCACCATGCATATCACCTCTGCATCTTCATCCTCACCACTGCAAAATTCTGCCTGCAAATTATTATCAACTCTCCTTCACCAAGAAAAGAAAAAAAAAGAAAAAAAAAGAAAAAAAAAACAACAACAAACAAGGCACGTCACCGTTTTGAGCAACCCATCACCCATCTCTTTTCTCCTTCATTTTCTTCTCCCCGTCCCTGCCGTGAACCACCGGCCACCACCTCAACACACCACCGCGACCCCCGCCCCTTCCTTCCTCTTCCTTTACTCGCGCGCCGCGCGCCGCACCCCACCTCGACACCGCCGGCCGCCCTTCCTCCGGCCGTCGACGCTGTCCAAGACGAGGCAACCCGACGAGCCGCCCGTTCGCCCGACGCCGTCGAACCTTGCCAGCAGCCGAGCGACTTCCTCGTGTCTCCTCCACAGTCGCGTGCTGTCCTTGCCGCCGCCCGTGCTCGCCTCGCCACGCACCACCGTCGCGCCGCCACCTGCAAGCCGAGGTGAGTTGAGGACGAAGACGACCCGGATGGGTCACGTTGTGGGTCGGGTTGACCCGAGGGCTAGTCATCTGGGTCGCGCCTTTGGGCTAAGGTTGTTTGGGCTCGCGGGTTGGGCTAAGACACTTGGACTGACCACGCGTGGGCCTGCTGGGCGCGCGGGCCTACTGTGGCCTTGGCTTGGGCTCGCGGTCCGGGCCTGCTGCGTCTGGTCAGCCCTGTTGGGCCTTGCTCTTGGGCCTAGTCATGGGTTAAATGGTCCAGCCCAGTCCGGAATAAGTAATAAAAAAAAAAGGAAAAGGGGAAATTAAATCTGGAAATTAAAATTAAGAAGGAAATAAATTTTGGAAAATAAGTGGGAAAGGTTTATAGGTTGGAAATAATATTTTGGGGGAAAAAAAAGGAAATATATTCTGAAAAATAATATTCTAGAAAGTACATACCTAGGAAATAAATTTTGGAAAGGGTATTATCAAGATAGTAAAATACCGGTATAGTACCCGGGTATAGGAAAAAGTATAGAGGGTATCTTGACACCTTGAAATAAATGGTGAATGATGACGATAATGGAGAATTAATCCGGGAGAGTAACCGAGCTGAGCTAGTATTTAATTTACGGTATACAGTATTAGCATGACATTTGCATACCATCTTATATGTGCATATTATTGATTGATATAGGAGTTGATAACGAGCAATTTGCTGAGGAACCGGACTTGGAACTTGCTGAGCAATTTCATAGTTGATATCGGCTAAGGTGAGGATGGATAACCCTTGTTATGTTGCCTGTAATACTTTGTGTGCTTTGTTGTTCGATTGAACTGCTGAATTGTTGATTGTTTGTTGATTGGCTGTTGTGGATGTTATTGTTGCCTTGAGCTATGATATTGATTCTGTGGATATTATGCTGAGATTGATGTTGAACTATTGACTGTGGAAATTGTGAAAAAGAAATTGGAATTGAGATTGGAATTGATTTGAGATGTTGGTATAATTGTCATGTGGAAAGTAGAGGTACGACCCGATGGTTTGAAAATTGATTTTGGGATGCTATGGTCGGTTTTTGGTTTGTTTGGCCGTCATGCCTGTGGTTAGGGTATACCAAATACCCAGTGGCTCGGATATGCCGAATATCCGCGGTGGCTCGGATATGCCAAATATCCGCAGAGGCTCAGATATGCCGAATATCTGGTTGGCATGACGTCGCCTGAGGTTGGGGTATACCGAATACCCAGTGGCTCGGATATGCCGAATATCCGCAGTGGCTCAGATATGCCGAATATCTGGTGTTGGCTTGTTGCTTGTGGTTAGGGTATACCGAATACCCAGTGGCTCAGATATGCCGAATATCTGCGGTGGCTCGGATATGCCGAATATCCGGTTGTTTTGATATGAGGATTGGTTGTTGACCTAGCATCCGGAATTAATTGATTACCAGGTACGACCCTAGCTTGTCCAGTGACGGGGGCCCGGAAGATAAAATTGGTAATAATAATTAAGCATTCTTTTGGCCTTGATTCAGTTGTTGATATGTTGTTGCTTATCTGTGTTTGCTTTTAAGTATTACGGTTGCTTGCATATCACTGTTTATCCTTGGTCGGTGAGCACTTCGGACTCACCCCTCGCCTGCGGGGTTTCATCCCGTAGGATAAGTTGTTTCCGTAGTTCAGGTACGACGTTCGATGGCTGCTGTTCTTCTTCTCCACCTGACTCCGGATCCATACCACCGTTGCATGTGCATAAGTCTTCCGCTGCTATTCTATTGCTTATATTGCTGTATTGCTGGATTTCCTGTGATATGTATATTACTGATACTATCTGCTGCTGCTGAGAGCACTGTGTTTGGATTGAATAATGGTCCCCGAGTGTGGGTGACAGTTGTATCTGATGATTTGCTGTTGTATAATATTTGCATGTTGTACTGTCTGTTCTATCATAATGAATAGTTTCGGCACGTGTTTACTGTGTTACGGTAAATACGGGTCGGGGCGCTTCATTTAGTTTTTTATAATAATATTTTTATTCATTTACTGATTTATGTTTTAAAAATTATTCTCTTATATTTTTTATTTTTTTGGTTATTATTAATTAGTTCTTTTATCTTTTTCTTTGGTTGTTTAATATGTTTTTTTATTTTAGTGGCCAATAATTCATGTTTAAGTTTAAAAAATTAGTTATTATTTATATTATTGTTAAATAGTTTATTTTATTTTATTTTTCTGATTTATATTTTAATAATTTTTTTATTTATTTTCCAGATCTATATGAAAAATGGAAAAAAATTGATAAAAATGTATAATTTGGAAACAAATTATGTACAATTTTTTTAAATATTACATAATAATTGCCTAGAAATAGTAGTTAAGATGTTAAATTTTTTTAAAAAATTAATTAATAAACAAGCCAGTGGAACACAGGGGAATTGAGCTAGTATGATTTAAAACTTGATTTTGCTTTCGCGAACTGTAAAACCTAAACCGACCAGCAAATAGCGAGAGAGAGTACAGCCATAACGAGTGAGATGGCAACCCAAGAATCTGATGTGCCCTTGGTTCCGGCCGGCGAAGCCTCCAGTAGCTCCCAGAAAACCAAGCCACTGGAGTTGAAAAAGTGGAGCCCCGTGACTTTATCGTATTTTGGTAAAGTGAAAGCCTCTACAAACCCTAACCCTAAATATTCTTCCAATTTCTTCTCTCCTTTTTTTTTTTCAATTCCTGATGCCTTTTTTTGCTTGCAGCTCGTGAGATCGGGGATTGTGGAATTTGCAAATGCCCTCTCTCGGGTCTTTGTGAGTTCTCGTCTTTTTTTTTTCTCTCTCTCTTTTTTTTTCTCTCTCTCTCTTTTTTTTTAACAGTTTAAAGGGTTTCTTCATCTGCTTCTGATTTAGGTTATTTAATGTTCAACTGTGTGATCTTTTGTTGTTCTAATGGTCTTTTTGATTAGGCATCGAGTGTCAACTCGAAATGGCTACCGCCCCGAAAGAGAAATGCCCTGTTGAACTTGGTGAGTATTCAATGTCAAAACTTTTTGTTCCTTCCCCAATTGATGGTTTACTTACTGTTTTGTTGTTTACTAAGCCTATACTGTGGTTGTTGGGTCTGGAAAGTTGTTGGAGTCCATGGCGGTTGTTTTCAAATATCTTGCTTGTGTGTGTGTGTTTTGAGAGGACTTTCTTAGTGAGATTAGAAGAATGGTGATGGTTTGTGCTACCGTGTGAGTGATTAGATCTTATATTTGTAGTGTTTATGGATTTTGTATGCTGTCAGTGGTGGTCAAAAGCTTGTCACAGGCCTTTTATTTGGGTGTTTCAGTCTGCAGTAGGTTTATGGAGATAGTACCTGAAAGTGATGATATGCTTTGTGCACTGTTCTCGTCTTTTTTTCCCCCCCTCTTTTTGTACAGTTTAAAGATTTTTTCATCCGCTTCTGATTTAGGTTATTTAATGTTCAATTGTGTGATCTTTTGTTGTTCTAATGGTCTTGGTGATTAGGCATCGAGTGTCAACACGAAATGGCTACCGCCCCGAAAGAGAAATACCCTGTTGAACTTGGTGAGTATTCAATGTCAAAACTTTTTGTTCCTTCCCCAATTGATGGTTTACTTACTGTTTTGTTGTTTACTAAGCCTATACTGTGGTTGTTGGGTCTGGAAAGTTGTTGGAGTCCATGGCGGTTGTTTTCAAATATCTTGCTTGTGTGTGTGTGTTGAGAGGACTTTCTTAGTGAGATTAGAAGAATGGTGATGGTTTGTGCCACCGTGTGAGTGATTAGATCTTATATTTGTAGTGTTTATGGATTTTGTATGCTGTCAGTGGTGGTCAAAAGCTTGTCACTGTTTTTTTATTTGGGTGTTTCAGTCTGCAGTAGGTTTATGGAGATAGTACCTGAAAGTGATGATATGCTTTGTGCACTGCACTCTGTCTTTTTTTTTTCCCTCTTTTTGTACAGTTTAAAGATTTTTTCATCCGCTTCTGATTTAGGCTATTTAATGTTCAATTGCGTGATCTTTTGTTGTTTTAATGGTCTTGGTGATTAGGCGCCGGTTGTCAACAGGAAATGGCTACCGCCCCTGGAGAGAAATGCCCTGTTGTACTTGGTGAGTATTCAATGTCAAAACTTTTTGTTCCTTCCCCAATTGATGGTTTACTTGCTGTTTTGTTGTTTACTAATTCTATGCTGTGGTTGTTGGGTCTCGAAAGTTGTTGGAGTCCATGGCGGTTGTTTTCAAATATCTTGCGGGTGTGTTAAGAGGACTTTCATAGTAAGATTAGAAGAATGGTGATGGTTTGTGCTTCTGTGTGAGGGATTAGATCTTATATTTGTAGTGTATATAGAATTTGTATGCTGTCAATGGTGGTCAAAAGCTTGTCACAAGCCTTTTATTTGGGTGGTTCAGTCTGCAGTAGGTTTATGGAGGTTACCTGAAAGTGATGATATGCTTTGTGCACTGAATTTCAAATTGAATGACAATCTAAGATATGTCCTACTACTGCACCCTAGTCAATTAGGTGATGGTGTTGTCGACTTTCTATACTAGTGTTTTGGAATGTGAAATTATGTAATTTTCTGAACTACTAGCTTCCTGGGGCACGGAGGACACAAGACTTGCACTCAAATGCAAGTGGTAGATTGAAAAATTTCATTTGTTTTGCTTAAATCTGACTCCAACTTCCTTATGGACGTACTGGTTGATGGCCAAAAGCACTGTTGGTGCTTGGGGAACATGAATTCCTTTGTAATGGTCAATAAGCTATTCAGAAGGGGCTGTAAATTATTTCCTTCCATGTCCTTTTGCAGCACTTGAGCTATACTTATGGCATATGAGCTAAATTGCAATCAGACCTTTTAAGATTATTCACAGAATTAAGTTTGTACTGTTTGTAGATGCTTTGTGTAGAAGTAAATGGGGGGAAATTTGTTGTCTTATTTGGACTGATTTGAAATCTTTCTGGCACTTTGTGTATTTGTTACTTGTGGATTCTGATGTAGCTTGAATCCTTTGTGTACAGGAGTTTGCGATCATCCATTCCATGATCACTGCATGGCGATCTGGCTTAAGAAGAGGGATGTGTGCCCCTGGGGTATGTATTTGTGCTGTGCTACCATTGTCCTTTAATCTCTTAAGAGTAATTTTGTCTATCGCTGTGCTATGGCATTGAGTTTCTCATCTCGTCTTTTGTTTGTTGTCTTGTCTACAGATAATGTGCAGTGGAAGGTTCTGGAAATTTTTAAGTAGATGGACCTTTCTATCTTCTTAACTGCCTTCCTACCCTGATGGCGTGGAGATGTTCAGAATTCAACTCAGTTTCTGCTGTTATCTTCGGCAAACACAGTTTGAATGTTTGATTTAGGTTATGAAATTGTATATGCCTTTTTAGTATTGAGCTCCCACTCTTCTGCAAATTGCTTAGATGATTTGATGAGCAGTGTATTCTGTTTGACAATTGACATCATGTTTATGCCCGTTATGCTAGTAGCCATTGTGTATTGCTAGACATGCCACTTTCTAGATCGTTGAGGACGTTGTCTGGATAGTGTTGAGTTTGGATATTGGAGCAGGTTCTTAGTACTGTTTACGGTTACACATGCCACTTCATGGTGTGTTATGAATCATTATCCAAGGACACCTAAACTGGTAGTGGTCCTGTAGTTATGTGTCGTTAATACTTGTCTGTTGGTTTTGTTCAAGTAATTCTGTAAAAGATTGAGCTTCTGAAGATACCATCAATGACCCGGCCATTAAAATTTGCTCCATGATCCGGTACCAGATCTAGTTGTTGTTGCATTCATTCCTCTTTCTGCTGGAAAAAAGTATCGCTGTCTTGACATTTAGGCTCGACTTGTAATAATTTTCTTTTTTTTTTTTTTGGTTATAAGAACGGGAGGTTATAGTATTACTACGTTCAAAATACTTGCAAAAGAACTAATGTGGGATTGGTCAAAGTGGTAAGCGATTTGGTTCCGTTTGAGCGAAGCTTCGGGTTCAGTCTTCGTGTATATAGAAAATTTTCACTGGGAGACTCACCCATATTTCCCAGGTATGCAACTTGGGTTTAACTGGATTAGTCGGGGCAAAAATTTCGGATACCGGAGGGGAAAAAAAAAATACTTACAAAAGAATTCGGGATTTCCAACTGGAGCCACCCCATATAAGAGGGAGCTAAGTATAGTGGGTGGATGATGTATACAAGTCTGCCCAGAACAAAAAGATGGTGGATGATGTAGCAACTAAGTTAGCCTTTGGACTAATATTAATAAAAGATACAAAAGAGAACTGACACCTTCATTTAAATCCATTTAAAGGTTGCTGGTGCACTTGCTTCAGTAATAATACTAAGGAGATTACAGTTTATTTTCTGGTTCCTCCAACCCCAAACCTTCCAGCATGTTACTGCAGAAGTCAGAGGCCGCTCATTCGATCTCCTCACATCTTTAAGGTTCACCAAAATCCAATCCTCCAAATCCATAGCAAAAAACCCAGGTTTCTAAGGAATATTTACCTCAGCAGACCAAACGTCTCTCGCATGAATGCAATCCCTCATAACATGAAGGATCGTTTCTGGTTCTTGTTCACAGAGAGTGCATAAGTCCGAGGTCGCAATATGACACTCCACCCTGATGCTGTTCGTCATCAGTCTTCTATGGCACATTAACTGTAAGAAAGAGTTAATACGTGCTGGCCCTTTCCACTTCCAAATAACATCCTACTTTGCTTGATTTGATCTCTAATTATTTCTTTCTATTACCTCATATGCAGATTTTACAAAAAAGCAACCTTTAGACCTCGCCAGCAACTATCAGGTCCTTTGGTTAATCTGGGTGCCGGTGAGTTACTCAATTGGGTGCATAGGGTTGGGAGTGAGTAAAGGCAGCAATAAATCCCAATCTCAACTCCCTTCTTCTGTTACAACACCAATAACCCTCATAATGTTATTATTTTAAGAGCCATTGGGTAGTGCATTCTGGAGGCTACAATTCTCAAGCAACCAAATATCATTTCAAAAATCCACAATACGCCCATCTCTAACTTCCCATCCAATACCATTCCGAAATCCCAGCCAGATCCACCAGAGGGCAGTCCACAAGTTTGACCCATTTCTCCTTTTTAGCATTAACAGACATTGAGGCAGCCGTGCAAAATACTTATCTCTCACCACTTTCACCCACATGCACTCTAAATTTGTGACCACTCTTTCATTGAGAAGGCATCATTGACAACCTGCATCTCCCTCAAACCTACACCTCTAGATATTTTTGGCATACAAAGAGTTTCCCAGTTTAAGAAGTGCATCTTGCGCTGCTCTCTACTAGAACCCATACAAACTGCCTTGTAAATTTATCTAATTCATCATAAATTGATCTGGGCAGTCGAACGGATTGCATTGTGTAACATGGTAGGGTTGTAAGTACTGATTTGGCCAAAGTAATTCTACCTGCGAGGGACAATTTATCCACCTGCCAAACTTCCAGTCTTTGATGAACCTTATCAACCAAATAGCTAAAAGACTTTTTAGAAACTCTTTCATGATGGAGGGGCATCCCCAGACGCTTTCCTAGATCCTTGGTTCTTGAAAAACCAAAGGCAGAATTGATGGATTTAGCTAAGGCCCCTTTTGTATTTTTGGAGAACCATATCTTCGTCTTCTCACTACAGATTTTCTGGCCGGAAGCAAGACAAAAATTATTTAGACAGTCTCTGATAACTCTCATTTGATCCATAGTCGTCTCTGCAAATATCAATAGATCATCGGCAAAGGTCCTCCTTGGGTCAGGGCAATGGGCTTCCATTCTTTTCGAGCAATGGCTTGCATTATGAGGTGGCCCAATCCCTCCATACAAAGTACAAATAAGTACGGAGAAATTGAGACTCCTTGTCTAATCCCCCTTGATGGGCAAAACGAGTTTGAAGCTGCCCCATTCCAGCAGACTTGTAACGAGGAAGAAGTTATGCATCTCATTATCAACTCCACTAGTCGACTTGGGAACCCAGCTGCTAACAAAGTTTTTTCAATGAAGCACCAACGGAAGGAGTGCACCACCTCTTGGACGATTATTATGTTATTCATGATGTGGCGACTTGGAACAAAACTTGATTGCATTGGTGCCACTAATTCACCAAGAAGAGGTTTGATCATGTTCACAATTAATTGCGTCACCAACTTGTAAATAATGTTACATAAACCAATTGGACGAATTGGGTAAGGCTTTTCAATTTTTGGGAGGAGTACTATGAGAGTACGATTCAGTTGTTCATGCCACCAACCCATCTCAAAGATTTTTTCATCAAGTCCAGTAGACCCAATCCTACTGCATCCCATTGTGTCTGGAAAAAAATTACATGTAGGCCGTCAAGGCCTGAGGCCTTTAAAGGGCCCATTTGCATAAGGCAATTCTTCACTTCAGCATCACTCACCAGTGCCAACGTTTCCTCCCACTTCCACTGCTCAGCTTAAGGACATTGTGCCACCAATGGAAACAAAATGCCAGCTGGGTGTTCCTCCCTAAATAAATTCTCAGAATAATTCAAAGCCATCCCCTTCAAAATAGTCTCATCAGTTTGCCATTTATTGGAATCATCTAGCAGCACTTCCACTCTATTCTTCATTCTCCGAATGATGGTCGTGGCATGAAATACGAAGTATTTCTATTCCTGTATCGTACCTGTCTGCTTCTAGATTTTTGAGCCCATAACAATTCTTCTTGTACTAAGACATTATCCAGTTCCATTTGAAGCACTACCTCCAATTTTGACAAGAAAACTGATGGCTTCTGTTCCAAAAATTGTCGGATTCGTGCTAATCTAGCCAAGAGCCTCTTCTTCCTCCGATGTATATTGCCAAAAACCCGCTTGTTCCATTTCTGAACCGCAAGTATAAATTTTTGAATGGCCTCAACTACGCTGACCTGTTTATCCCAAGCTGAATCCACAAAGCTACAAAGTTTGCATGGGTGAGCCAAACAGCTTGGAATCTAAATAGTCTCTATGATCTAGGAGAAGAATTGTTATCGTTTGCAAATAAAAATAGGCCGATGATTTGAGCATAATCTGGGAAGGTGCTGAACCACAACTTCAGGATATGCAACTCTCCACATCTCGTTACAGAGGAATTGGTCAAGGCGAGCTTGATGCGCTCCTCCTTTCCATGTGTATACATCCCCAACAAAATCTGTTAAAACTGATATTTGAATAGGAAATAATGGATAAAACATGGACTGATTAAAAATTTTAAATTCCGAAAATTGAGTAATGGAAAAAAGAACATCAAATCAAACAATTCCTGCAAGCGAGGGTCTCATTAAACACGCGTTGGCACCGTATAGAGAGAGTTACCAGCAGTTATAGGGAAAAAGGATCACAACTCACAAGTCCCTGTTTGGCTGTTTCCATCGAGCTTACGGACAGAATTGATGAAAATAAAAGTGAGGGGATAACAAAGTGAAATCAACAAAGACTAGGGATAAAAAAGGCTTTTAAACGTCTAAAAGGCTTACATGTACATAGATCTGGGCTTAGTTGTGTTGTATCGAAAAAAATTACTCTGTGAAAGTGTTAATACCGAGATAAAATTATAACTGTCATAATCGGCAAACACGTATTTAATATAAATCCTCATTTATATTCAATCAAAAACTACGAAAACTCGTAAGAACAATTAGCAAATACAACAATAAAAGAAAATTACTGCAAAAACATAATTACGAAAACGAGTTTGAATAGTTAGCAAAAATTACAAACAAGAACAACGACTATGAAAAAGAATAATCGTGATAACTCATGCGGGTTGTGCTAGAAGTTCAAGAAGGTAATCCTTTTTATCACTAACCAGAATCTGTTCATTATTTTTGTAGTTGTATTAATGACTAGTCAAACATTTAATTTTGTACCGTAGATCAGGCATGATGATCTCACGTTTTATATTGAACAAAGTATTGGAAAAAAAAAACCCCATTCATTGGTTCTAATTTTGTGGGTTATAATTCTTTACAATGGGTATTCAATTTTATGCAATTTGTTTTAGTTTCACACGATATCACTACGATTAGCCACTATTGTTAATATTATTAGCAAAAAAATTGTAAACAAAAATTTAAATCTTCGATCATATAATGATAATAATTCTTGATAAATTTTCTTTTTTGTCCTTCCATTTTTTCAATTTTGTATCATTTTCCCTGTTTGTTTAATTCCACTTATGACTCATGGTTCGTTTAATTCCACTCATAGTGTCCATGAACCTGAACTCATGATTTACTGGGTCACCTTGTCCTTTTCGCCCTTTATAACCCGTGGATTGTCATTATAATGACAGTGGAGTCCGTGGATTGTCTATTTTTTTATTCTTTTAACCTTTTATTTTTTTCTAAAATTTCTTAATAATTATTTTTCTTATAAAAAAATAAAAGCAATTAGAAAATACCAAACTCGATGCGTTCTGCCCAAAAAAAACACAACTTTAATCGGTAACCAAGCAGCAATTATCTCTAGACAATTAATACATTAAGGTTTGAAAATAAAGGGCTGGAAAAAAAAAAAGTCTTTGGCTACAGCCTACGGGATAATTGCACCGCGAGTCCTATAACTTTTTACTAAATTTCATTTGAGTCCTAATCGCGAAAAACGACTCATTCAAGTCCTGTAACGTTTTAAAACGACGCCAATCCAGTCCCCGTCCAAATTTCCGTCTATTTTTAGCTTACCTGGCCGTTATATGCTTACGTGGGTTGTGCCACTTCAGATCCACATCATACCTGACATGGAAAATACGCCACGTCGGATGACACGTCAGAATTGGGGGGAAAGTTTGGCGCCATTTTCTTTCCCTCCTTTTCTTAACATGTCCCGCCATTGCTTTTTTTCCTCTCCCGCCATCTCTGCCACCTCCATTAAAAGGGTGCCAAGCCACCTTCAACCATTCCTCTCACAAACCATTTCCTCTCCACCCATCCACCATTTCTGCCAACCTCTTCCTATCCAGCCATTCCTCTCCACCCATTTACATTCACACCGAATTCCAAAAACAACCAAAAATATAGCATCAATCAAGAAGGATGAACACAACAAGGACAAATTGCTTCTGTGGGCTACCTGCAATTGAGAGGACTTCAAGGACGCCGTACAGTCGTGGGAGGAGATTTGAGGCTTGTGAAGCTGGGGTCTGCAGCTACTTCTGTTGGATAGATCCACCAACTCGTGAAGGTGCAAATGAGATCATTCCTAGTTTGCTCCGCAGGGTTCATGCCTTGGAGCAAGAGATTGGCGGTTTAAGAAACCAGCTTGGCGAAGTGGAGGCAGGTAATGCAATGTTGAAGACTGAGAATTCTGGGTTAAAGGAAGAGATTGCAGTGATGAAGGCCGAGAATTTTGTGTTGGAGGAAGAAAATGAAAGGCTGAAGGCTCACAATTCTGAGTTGGAGGGAGAGAAGGAAAGGATGAAGAAATGGATATTATGTGCTATCTTGTTGGCGTTCTTGGCATGTGCTGTATTAAATGGCCAAGAGTAGTGTGCCCTCCAGTAGTACCCTAGTAGTACCCTAGTAGTGTCTTTTAGTAGTGCCATAGAGTAGTACCCTAGTAGAATGCCAATGTATGTATCCCAATAGAATGGTAATGAAGGTGTCTTAGTCTGTATGGTACTGTCTTTTATGTTATGTGCTAGTGTAATGAAATGAAAAGCATCAATATATGAAGTTCTATCACTTGCATCAGTGTATGTTCTAGCACTTGCATCGGTGTATGACTTATGTGAAAGTTCAATCTATGTTGTGCAACAGTGCAGTTTATGCATGATGAACAACAACAACCACAATCGTAGACAACATCAATGACAGATAGCATCCATTAAAAAACACATCGAATGAGGCAATGAACATAATGAAGCATGTAGATAGATTAAACAGAAGTTGATTCATATTGCAAGAGTTCAATCTCAACCAGTGATCACCCAAAATAGAGGCATAACCATTGTACGCAGCTAGTAGAGTAATATAATTATGCCTTACAAAATAAGGTGAGAAATAACTAGGACTTCTGCAGCATAATGATAGCCTCCTGCAAGTATACAGGGTGTTGTAGTACCAAGGTCGTCTCACAGGGATCTTTGCTAAGTATTATTAACAATGTGATATATGATTATCTAGAAAATTAAGCCTCGAAGAGGAGTCGATTGAATGGTGTAATTAACTTGGAAAAGAAAACAACAAGAATAATAAATTAGATGACAATGATAAGAAAACACCTAGGAGTTCGGGGAATCCCTTGCCACAATTTCCATGCAATTAAGTGCGACACAACCAAGCCGTGTTCTGTCACTACATGACCTGCCTGTGTAGATCTGATATTAAATCCTAAAAATACTCTTCTTTGAAAGAACCGGTAAACTCAACTAGATCAATAGCCTACTTCCGTAAGCCGTAAAACCCCTTCCTAACTTATCTCCACTATCCATTCTGCCAGTGTTGAAATAAATTAAGAGCTTTATATTCTTACCTTTAAGTCTCCAATAGAAAGCACGCCCCTCCCGAGGTCGGTTCCTAAAGCCCGGTCTAAGTTTTTCTATAGGGAATTGACGCTGTCACTTAACAATTTCCTATTATAAATTTAAGCTAATTGTTGATCAGGCAACTAACTTAATTAAGCATCATGGACCGAATCAAAGAAGAATAAATTAAAAGGGATAATATCTAGTTTGCATGAAAATAATTGACAAGATCATCCCCTAATCCTAGATTAAGAGATTAGCTAGACATAGATGAAGAAGAAACCATCACATGAAAATAATTCATCATTTATATTCAAGAGGGAAATTGATTACAAAATAAATTACCAACCTTGAACCAAGTGATGAAGCCTTCCAAGAATAATTGCCATCTACAATCTAATCTATAAAACTAAGTAAAGTGTTTGCTTTACAAGAAAATAAAATAAACATAAACCTAAGCCTAAGGCGTGATAAAGGTCAAGAGCTGCAAAAGTTGGAAGTGCCAACTTGGTGAATGACGAATGATGGCCCCCTAGCTTTGTCTTCTTGCGAGTATTTATAGTGCATGGGAGGTCCACTTTGTGGCTTGTGAGCATTTGTTTAAATTGCCACAAAATTCTCACGTCATGTGGCTGGAAAAGAACCCTTGCAAGGTGGCACTCCCTTTTGAAATGATTTGTTGGATTTTCTCAAATCAAGAACCAAACCAAGACGCACAAATAAAGGAGCAAAAATCCAATGGAGGTTGTCCTGGTCTTGGGCAAATATTCCATTCCTTATCCTCATGGAACAATAGGCCACGTTGCTATGCTTCAAAAATTCAAGCAAAATAAGTAGTTGGAAGGTGACGATTTGGTCATGATCTTGCTCCAAGATTTTGTCATCTTTCTAATTTCAAACACCAAGCCAAATATTCTGAAAGTAAAACGGTTTGGATGATTTGGCTGATAACCAAATGCATCCTTCCTTCTTCACCATCTCCAACCAAGTCCTTATCCAAAGAGTTTGACTCCAAATAGACCAAGAATTCCTAAATTCCTGCAAAAAGGGCCTTTCGCGCCAGGATAAGAAATTTATTAAAATTAAATAAAATAAATGCAATAATAAAATAAATAAATACTAAAACAAAGACAAAAATAATAAAATAAACCCAAAATGATGTGTAAAATATTCACACATCACGCCCCCAAACTTAAGCTTTTGCTTGTCCCCAAGCAAATAACGTGAAAACGAGGGTAAAAAGAAAATCACTCAACACGGGCAAACCAATCCGACAAGTCCAAGTCACAGAAGACCTCCAAAAATACCCCAAGATGTCAAGATTCCTAGACCCGCAAGGAACCTAAAAAGGATAATCCCAATCGAACCAAATTCCACCTAAATGGGCCATGACACCATTTGGACCATTCTCCGTCTTCCTCAATTTTGCTGAAAAAAAAGTAGGTTAGTCTTGGCATTTTGTTAAAGAAAAGAAACAAGGTCAAATAAGCAGATTTACTCTTCGATCTCCACTAATGACAAGGACACAGATCAAAGGATCAAAAGGTCTTGTGAAGGTTGTAACGGGGCTTGGTTTAAGTTAACAAGAAATGGGAAGAAGGTAAAACAAAAAGATGCAAAAATGCTCGAAAAATTTGTACCATAACACTTAGCAAAAAGAATGATGTTTTGATGGTTCTAATCAGTGTGTGCTTACTGGAGAATTTTTCCTCTTTTTTTCTTTTTTTTTTTTTTGGGTTTGTCTATGGGACAATTATTTATAGATGAAGGAATACTTCTTGGCTCTTTTTTTCCTGTCCCCTTGTTTTTTTTCATTTTTTCTTTTTAAGTGAATGAAGCAATACTCCCCCAGATCGACACAGGCTCCTCGTGTAGTGCCTGTATAGATGAACCAAAATATGAACTGACAAGTGTTAAGGGTACAAAATAATTCGAGCAAAATGCATAAAAGGTATGGAAGGTGAAAGAAAGTTAGATGATAGCCATGGTTTCAAATTGGTTAAGGTGGTGAAATGCGGGTATGAAAGAAATTGTGGCTATCAATTACGGGCTCAAAAGAGGTTAGCAAAGGAAAAATATGTACACACGGGTAGGCTGTATCTAAAATTTAGTGTTACAAACCAAGGAAAGATGTCCTAATCACGTCCGATTGAAAGTGCCCTTGTGTTAATTTCGCCTTGACCGAATAATGAACCTGTTCTAAGACCTGTTTATTAATGCCAAGTTTTTTTTTTTAAAAAAATAAGATAATCAACAAAAAGAGTTAGAACGGATTATGACCAAATAATAACGCAGTCCATACAAGCTTAATTCGGCCCAACTTGAATTGTTTCCTTCAAGACCCAAATGCAAGCCCGAAATACCTGTCATACATGAAATAAATTTGGACGAATTTTCCTGTTTCATTTGTCGAGTCGGAGTTGCAATGCCCGTGTGAGTGTTTTCGGTTCTTGTGCAGAAATACTTATTCAACAAAATAGCAAGAGAGGAAATCAAAAACTGAAATGAAAAACTGAACTAAAACAAAAAACGAAATACAAACTAAACTGAGAGTGTTCACAGAATGAAAATACATGCTGCAGCCCAAAAGATGGAAAAAATTGACACGTCCCCCAAACTGAAACAGTGCGTGTCCTCACTGCACAACAGAAAAAGCGTCCCCCAAACTGAAAAGGGCACAGTGAGACAAAAATAAAAGGGAGCTGCAGCATGACCTTATTAACCGGAAAAAAGAAAAAATAAAGAAAGGAAAGAACAAAAGAATAAGAATCAACAAAACCAAATCAGCGTCCTCGACGCCGCATCAAGTAGTCCAAGTCGTTTCTGATCGCGCGCATACAAGGGATGAAAAGTTGCATCCCCTCCCACAACTTCTCCTGGAATTGCTGGAATTCAAACTGAAAGGCGGATTGCCTCTCATCAGCCTGCGCTTGACGGCCGGCCAAGCGTTGAAAATCGGCATACAAATCCGGCAAAGCCTCCAATCCTTCCAAAGCACGCTCGGAAATGGGCAGCTTGTGTGAACAACCTCCAGGGGCAGCAGCATCATCACGGACAGCAGCATCATCATCATCCTGCACAGAAAAAGTACACACACCATCCCCTCCATTCATCCTAGGCAAACCCATGCGATAAAAGGTGTCCAGACCTATATTGGTTGGTTTCGGGTGGACAGTGTACCTAGACAAGTCTAGGCCAAAATGATGCGCAATGGCAGATACTAAACCTCCCCCTCCGATTTTCTTAGTGAAAACATGGGCAGTCTTATGGAACCGATATAACAAGAAACATCCAGCATTAATAGCAACCCCATGAACCATACAATGAAGGAAGAACAATTCCTCACGATTAAGAACACCCTCAGAAGAGTCTCGGCTAAAGAGAGAGTTAGATAAGACACGATGAATATAACGGAGAGTTGGGTTCTTAAGGCGTGTGGCTTTGGAAACATTATTTCTAAAAGGTGAAGCATCGGCCAATTCTTCCCAAACTAACTGGTCATTAAAATCAGGAGGTATGTACCTATGCCCATGATTATTAAACCCAAATATGGCATTGAACTCAGACAAGGTCAAGGCAAAATCACGGTCTA
>JAKUCV010005132.1:3796-141843 GCA_028386065.3 Turnera subulata
AAATATGTTATGTGATGCATGAGCAAATTTTATCTTATTTTGAGCCAATGTCCTAGAAGAGTTGAGTGTTATACCTTGTACAATTTATGAATCTAACTCTTCTTTTCTTGGCTCTTCTATCTTGTGCTCATTCACTTTGATCCTTTGCTCTTGAATGGTTTCTTTTGCTTGGGGATTGGTTTGACTTCATTTCTTTTTGCTTCATCTTTGTCATGATCTGGAATTGGTTTGTCAATTATCAAAACCTGCAATGAACCATGAGTTCTAACAAGGTGCAGCCTAAATGTCTCCTTCCTGCTTTCGATCTTAAGGGGTCATCAACAATCTGGAGAAATATTGTGCTTTTAGGTACCCCACCAGACCAACAAGCTCTGTCTATTCAGTCTGCCATGAAAATTGAAATTGGTAATGGAAGTGATATTAATTTCTAGGAGGATCCATGGTCATCCTGAGGGCAATTAAAAAATAAATTTCCCAGGTTATATCAACTTTCAGAATTTAAATCAGCTTCCTTAAATTTGGTGGTTCATAATTTGCTCCCTCTTTCTTGTAATGGTGGCACATGGAGAAGAAATCTGTACGAGTGGGAAATCTCACAATGTAAGGAGATTGAAGCTGTTATCCAAGGGGTAAATTTGTGTGTGCTTTCGAATGATAGATGGAGATGGATGGAAGAGAAATCAGGGGAATATTCAATCAAATCAGCTTATAAGTTCATGTTTAATTATTGCATGCCTCCCACTGTCCCAGTATCAAGTGCATATATTGTCTGGCTATCAATTTCTCCTCCAAAAACTGAATGCTTCATGTGGTTAGTGCTAAACAACAGGATACCCACACGTCACGAACTCTATCGAAGGGGAATACTACAAGCAAATGAAGCAAAGTGCCCGATCTGTGTAGAACATATGGAGACATCCCAACACCTTTTCCTACACTGCAAGAAGGTATGGAAATTATGGCAGAATATCTGCAAATGGTGGGGCGTAGAATGGGTTATGCCAGAGTCTGTTGGAAGCTGGTTCACTTCATGGCAGGATGCTAGTGGAAACAAACTGTCCGGAACTTCATGGATGCTCATTGGAATTACTACCTTGTGGTCAGTGTGGCTGGCACGAAATGAGCTGGTTTTCAATGGCAAAGCTATAGCATGGGACTCTTTGTTCGATCTTATACTGGCTAGAACGTCTTGGTGGATCCAAGCATTACACTCGAAATTCCCATATAATTGCAGCCAAGTCGTTGCCTCAGCAGAGACACTCAAACAATGGAGGGTGATGTGAAAATATCTTACATATGTAACATTTATCTTTAACTATCGTGAGATGACTGTATGCAAACACTGCTGACTATCATGGGTGTAGTCATTTCCTTAATGACCTCCACTGTAATACATTATATTCATCAATAAAATCTCGATTAGCATAAAAAAAAAAAAAAAAACCAGCGGTAAGACCAACAAATAGAATCATACACCACATCATGGACCTCTTTCGATGTTATTATGATATCCCAATATTGTAGGGATTGTATATCTGCATCGCACCTGGTTCAATTAAGAAGTATCCTGGTTCAATTAGGAAGTATCCTATCGATGTATATTAATAGTTTCGTTTGGATGTTTGTTCAGTACCCACTATAAATAATAGTGTTGGCCACCAGCTAAGAGTGTGCCTTGTGTTTATCTCTTCTATCCTTTAGCCTACTTTTACATGGTAGCGGTGCTACCTTGCATTAATTAGTGCGCCATGTCTTAACTAAGATCAACCTAAATTAAACACCAGAAACATTAGTGATCATCACACTCTTCAAGCTCTTCATAACAAATCAATTCAGTTTCTTCCTTCCAATGATCAAACCAATCCAGCCTCTCGCACTACTATATCTATGTCCACAAAGTTAACAGAAAAACAATTATATATGTCTTTTGGAATTCACAAACAGAACCCTTTCCTTGGTGGTCTCCGAGCTAGGGTATATATATATATATGTAGGGGCCGGTGGGTGGAGAAGGACAAGGACGCACAAAAGCACATGCTATCGTCGTCAATAGATTATGCAGCCCCAGTGCCCAGTTACATTGCTGCTCCTTTGTTTTTTTTGTGTATATATATGAAGATTGCTGCTCCTCCTTATGGTTTACACCATTAAGTTTCCAGACTTTGGTGCCCCCCACCATTTAACACTTGATCATGCATGGTAGTCTCCTTCAATATGATGAGGACCAACAAGCTACAAACCCAATGGCATATTAAAATAATAAATAAAATTGTGAATATTACCTACTTATCATGCATGGTAGTCTCCTTCAATAAGACGATAAAGTCTTTGTTTAGCCTTTTTTTGTTTCAGTTTCTTCTTCCCTTTCCCTTTCTTTCATTTTCTCCCTTCTATCTGTTCTTATAACTGGAACTATTAGGACCCGATAAAATGAATTAGGTGAATTTCCATTTTGAGAAAAATCAAAAACCAAAATGCATTTCACTTTTCCTGTGTTCCCTCCCCATGTCAAACAAATGTAGAGTGGATAGATACGGATTTCTAGCTTCCTGAGTCAGTACCGTGCAGTTAGATTAATTAAGATTTTTAAGAGCACCATGTACAGGCATGGGAAGGCAACTGTGCCAACAGGCTTTGCAAAAAAGCTATATATCCGCCAGGGACGTATAGTCGAGTTCGCACCTCCCACGGTTTGTGGGGTTAGTGGTCGTCAATTCGAACCCAACAGTGTTGATTAGTTTAGCATTTACATTAGGATTCTCAGTTTAACTGGAAAAAACTATATATCCAACTTACATGAAAAGAGGAAAACTGAGATTACTGCTAATCTAGCTAGAGAATCCAACTTGATTGTTGATTACATATGACTATATATGTAATACTTTGCTCTTATTGGTTCATTGAATTGATTCTTTGTTCTTTTCCTTCTTTAGTTTCCACCTTGGAGTGTTGTAAAAGACTGAACCTCAACCTATTACTGCAAGAAAGATTATTGACTCATCAACAGATAATTTAGACACTACAGGGTAGGTTATCATGACTCCCAGATGCAATTTATGCGAGGAAGATGATGCATAGAATTAGAAACTGCCCATCATCATTACTTTTTCATTTTTACCATACTCGTTCATACTGCCAATAATGTTACACAGCAACTGCTGGCTTTATTAGTCTCATCCTCTTCCCTTCCAGAGGACATAATAACAATTCTTTGGCTGACTATTGATCAAAGAAAAAATTGCGTAGCGGTGCTCCCAAAGTCGCCAAAAGTATTCTGAATTAAAGACAATGTCAGAGCCTCCCCGGAAAAGTAAAGACGTCAAAGTAAAGACGTCATCGTGGACTTCAGATGTCTCCCGTTGGGCCCCATTCTTGGTGTATCAGAAAATGCAAGGGCCACCGAGATCTGATGATAAAAACACAATATTTTGCGATTAAGATCCAGTCACACTCAAAACACTTTCAATATATATAAACACTTACAAACAAAATAAAACTTACAACTTTAAACATAAGATAATCCTGGTTTTGACCCAAAACTTAATTAGATTCTTAATGATTCAATTCAATCTTAGCACTAAATTTTCCAATATTTTTTTTTATTATTCTTTTCATATTTTTCAGGATTCACAAGAACAAAAGAAGAATCAAGTTGTGCCAGCTAAATATAGCTGGCATGCCCATGCTTTGAAGGGAACTATAAAAGCTTGAAACGGACAAGGTAAATTCAGCTTTCAAATCCAGACAGAACAATGGATACCCTATGAGATTTGCATCCAGTCACATTCAAAACACTTTCACTAAACATTCAATATATATATATATATATATATATATATATATATATTGTAGAAAGTTGGATACATCATTGGGAAGAACACTTAAACACTTACCCGGGAGCGAGACTGAACAAGCTGGTCGGACATCAAGCACCGGTTTTCTACCATCAAGCGCTGGTTTTCTTCCATCAGGCGCCCGCTATACTCTGCCGTCTGCTTGTACAGCTCCATCAACAAGCTCATCGAGCGACTCTGCTCCGTGAACAGGTGGTTCTGCCGGTTAAGTTGCTCCACCAGACGAGCATTCTCAAATCCCGATTGTAAGAGGTTGGTGGATGAAAGCCTCAGGCTATTCGCGGCATTCGCTAGGCTACCTTCCAGATCTCCCATAGTTTTTTTGGTTATGCGGATGTTCTTCCGCGGCCGAGCAATTTCATCTCTTGTCTCCTCGATGTGATGGGCTTCTTTAGTAGTCCAAAAGGAGTAAATCTCTGGTCCTTGTTTACATGTACGAGTCCATTTTCTTGGGTACTCTTTTTTTTTATCAAAGAGATAATCATTCATTAGTAATAAACAAATTCAAGAACATACATGTTTGTAACACACATGAATCCAGATACTAAACATACTACAATCCAAACAGATCTGCTAGGTAAAAGGACTTGTGGACAAATCCTACTGGCATCAAAAGAGTACTTAGTGTTAATCATAAAAGGATACAAACTAAATTAGATAGAAAATGCATAAAGATAAAATTTGGAAAGATATTGTTGTGGGATTGAGATCGAGCACTACTGAACTTCAAAGTCGGGAAAGTAAGTTGAACCTGATAATGCAAGCTTCTATCATGAACACCATGTGTTCTAATAAGTTACTCACGTATGAAGATAATGAAATCCACACAAGAAGATTCAGTTCCACAACAAAATCAATCCAGCACCTTTTCATGTATGAGTTTATCTCTAAATTAAATAAAACTATCAAGTTTTCGTGTGCTAAAATTATCTATCTAGTATTTTTCTTAACGTACATGAGTTATATATATATATATATATATATATATATATATATATATAAAACTAGTACGGAATGAGCACAGGTTGAGCACGATAAAATTGCCTCAAGATATTGTGTGAATCTGGGGGTAGAATAATTATGTTTGTGCTACTGCCAACCCATCATTTCTATATGAACCTTGTCTATATTAAAATTATGGACTGAACATGAATTAATTTGTAAAAATATCTTAGTTGATTCAGTATTCGGTAAGAAAATGTTATCAGGTTCATTTTATAATGCATTTAAATAGATGAAATAGATTGTATAAATAACAGCTGGATGGGGGATTTAAGGCAGTGGACCGGTTTGAAAAGTACCTTGGCATGCCGACAGTGATTGGCATATCGAAGAAAGCTATTTTCAACTCCCTACGTGATAAAGTGTGCAAGAAGCTTTCAGGTTGGAAAGAGAAGACACTTTCAGCAGCTGGCAAGGAGGTGCTCATCAAATCGGTGGTACGGAGCATTCCCACTTACCTGATGAGTTGTTTTATTGTCCCACAAGAAAACTGCGAGGAGATGGAAAGGGCTATGAGGAAGTTCTAGTGGGGACACGAGGAGGGCCTGAATGGTATCTGTTGGATAGCATGGGACAAGCTTTGCCGAGCAAAACGAAGGGGGAGCATAGGTTTTAGAAAATTGAATGCTTTCAATTCACCAATGCTTGCCAAACAGGCATGGAGATTGATTCATTTCCCCAAATCGTTATTGGCTCGTGTTCTTAAGGCCAAATATTATCGACAGATGGACTTTCTACAAGCACCAACGGGCCACAACTCAAACTGTACGTGGATAAGCATTCTACATGGGCGAGATGTGATTGTTAAGGGAGCCAAATGGACAATAGGAAATGGAGAATGGATACGGGCTTGGAAGGATGATTGGTTGGATACGGATTTGAGACCCCAGGCAGCATCGGACGTAGTCGGCATTGATGAGGAGTTACTAGTCTGTGAAACCAGAGACTAAAACTCAGGGGCAATCCATGCAACCATTGATAAGGCGACATCCGAGGCCATCCTTCGCACTCCACTAAGCTGCAGATCACCTGAGGATGTTCTCTCTTGGCGATATACAAAGAATGATTGCTACTCAGTGAGAAATGGCTATCACCTCTTGGTACAACACCTTGAAGAAACAGAGCTGCAGGCAGCATCGGGGAAGATGGTGAGGCATTTACCTGTATTACCAAAGTTCCGGATTTTCCTATGGAGGTTGTGTCAGGATTCACTAGCAACCCGGGCTAATCTATGTATGCGTAACATCCCTATTGATGCATTGTGCCCTTTATGCTCTACAGATACTGAAACGGCTCTCCACTTGTTTAGGGATTGTGCTGGCCGAAGGAGGGGTGGGCACACATCGAAGCCCAAACATACGGCCTAAGCAATTCAAACCTTTTCCAATGACTGAAGGCACAACATCACGACCAAGATAGTGAGCAGTTTGGCATTGTAGCTACGCTCCTGTGGTCAATCTGGGGGCCAAGGAATGATAGAGTTTTTAACATTGTCACCACTAGTCCACAGGGTGCGGCAACACGAGCCCAACAGGAATAGGAGGCCACGACCAGATAGAAGCAACAATCACGGTGGTAGAAATGGCAAGCACTGCAAGCAACCTGGGTGAAGATAAACACTGATGCAGCATGGAAATCTAATACGACAGGGCTCGGCGTTGTGGCTTGCAACGAAGCAGGTGAGGTCATATTTACCTCAGCCAAAATGGGTGACAGTAAGCTTGGAGCCAGAGGAGGCTGAGACACTTGCTAGCTGCCTTAGCATCAAATTAGCTTGCGATAGAGGCTTCCAGAGGGTTGTGTGGAAAATTGACTGCCTGGGCCTAGTACAATGGATGTGGAGGAACGAATTGCCAACCAACCGCACCGGGATGCTCCTGAAGGACATTCTGTTTTTAGCGTCGAGTTTTTCTCATTTTAATTTTCAGTATGTTAGTCGTTTCCTCGATGATGTGGCTCATACTTTAGCGCACGTTGGGGCTAATCATGGAACTTTAGGTTGTGCTCACATTTTCCATTTTCTAATTCTAATTTTCTACTCCTTTTTTATTTTTTATTTTCTATTAGAAAATTTGTGAAAGATTCAAAATGTGTTGAGTTAACAATTTTTTAAGGACTCCTTTTTAATGTAGAAAACATGTTCACATTATTTTTTTTCCAATATTGGAAAACATCATAATCATATTGATAATAACTTTTCTGTCTTTTATCCGTGTCACATTTTTTTTTTCTAATGAACTATAACTTTAGCCCAAGTATTTTTAGTATTTAAAAAATTTTAAATTCTTTATAAACTAGGATGCACATATAATAAATACAAATTTAAGAGATTTTTCAAAGATTTCGACTAAAATATTAAGGTTTAACGGCTAAAACATCTCACAGATACATCTAGAAGACAAAGTTATCAATCTTAGAAGATTTAGCTAAGAGATACTTTAGGAATTTAAATAGAGGAAAATTTGGGAGAGAAAAAAAAAAGATAAGTTTAGAAGAATAAAGATATGTTTAGTCGGCTAAAAATAAATGTTACACTTCAACCAAAAAAATAAAAATTCTTATGTAACAATAGACTTGTAAAATAATGAGATGGTGTTAGTCACGTCTTATTCAAATCTTCATAAGGACTTTTTTGTCTCTGTAAAAATTTCATTAAATGGAGAATGTGAGGAAACGCGTATTTTCCTACAAATATGTTGGATCATGCGGTATTAGTTTATATTTATGTGATTAATTTTGGTTGATTGTCAAATTTTTTAATTCCTTTTAGTGGGTTATTCGTGTCTAAAATCAGGTAATAAATAAGCAACAGCATGATGATGGACTTAATTATCCCTGGGCCATTTATATTTTCTTTTTACTTCAACCCATTTAAGCATATAACGTCTTTATGATTCAAAGCCCAGCCTCATTCTTTTATTGGGTCACAAAACTTTGGACTTGCATACATAAAATGAAATCCCATGTGTGTATGCGTATTTAAATTAAAAGCCTACCTTCACATGTTAAGTTGAGTGACGTAGTTTTGCTTAAAGGAAATAAAATGGCCAGCTTGTTTCAAATATTTTAAGGCATGAAAGAAGCTCCTCCTCTCCAACGGCTTCTTGTCCTTGTACCCATCGTCTTCTTCCTTCATGTGCCTTTATTCTTTTTCACTTCAAAACCTTATCTCTTTAGAAATCAAAATTTTCAAAAGCTTCAAGACCAAAAAGCAGGTGGATTATGGACATTTTCTTATCCTTTCTTGGTGAGTCAAGATAAGTTAACAACCCTCTTATGAGTTAGAGAGGGAAGGTACACTTCCAAGTATACACACATGTGAGGAACATGGAGAGGAGTTCAAAACTTCCACCAATCAAGTCTAATAGTCATTTTTTTGTCCTATTGGAGTGTCAAGCAGTAAAGAAAGGATTCTAGAAGGCACAAGAGCATCAAAGAGACATTTTAAAGAATTGGGTACAGGGGCAGTCCATTTTGTAAGTCATTTCTCACCATATCTCAAGGCATCTTTTGAAAAATGACTCTTCTTTGTCCTATCTCCAATTATATTCGTTGGGAGCCTTTAAGGACATTATATATAAGTCATTTCTCTCTAGAATATTCACTAAGGCAAGCAATTGAAGATTTGGCTAATTGTGCTAGAGTTTGCTAATTGTGCTTATACACCTTTGTGAGATTCTTGAGCTAAATTTATAACAAAGAGTGAGTCTCATTTTGTGGGATTGAAATATTCTTCCTTAAGTGAGATTGGGTAGATTTTACTTGAGGGGTTGCATAAGTTTGAAGCTTGAGCTTTGGAAAAAGCTTTGGGTATAGGTTGGAGAGATGAGCCTTAGAAACACTCTTGTGCAGGTTTGGGTTTAGCCTTTGTAAAAGCCTAGGTTAGAGAGTGAGCTTTGGGAAAACTCTTGTAAAGGTTTGAGCTTGATCCTTTGAAAACGTTTGGTTGTAAGAGGTTGGACTTCACCTTAGAAGAAGTCATATAGTGGATTTAGAAAATCTCAAGGGAGAGCCTTGAGTAGTGGATGTAACCATAGGATTTAGGGAGAACCACTCTAAATCTTTGTTTTGTTTCTTATGTGTGGATTGCTTTACAATTTTTGCACTAGAGTGTTCCTTGCTTTTCCAGATTTTGATGTGATTTTAGTTACAAAATTTACTGTTCTTCTCTTGTTAGCTAATTCAACACACACACCACCCATCTCTATTTTCTAAATTTTCAGAAAAATTTCAGAAAGTGAACACACTCTTAGTTACGTGGGAATTTTCGGTTGCCGCCAACATTGACACAATTATATACTCTGAGAAAGTTTCACTTTAAATGAACGAGCTGCATGTTTCTAAAAAAAAAAAGATTGTATAAATAGAAAAACTAAAATAATCGACCCATAATTTATCAGGTTTAACGGATCAATTTGAACTAGACACAGGTATAAACAAATTATATCGGCACGCCATAATTATTAAGTGGGACAAGTTCTAATTGATGGATCAATAGATTTTTAAAGTTTCACATACAAAACTGACCCAACATAAATTACCTAATCGGGCCTACCCTAATGTCTTTTAGCCTTTTTTTTCCTTCACTTTTTTATGAGAGTTTTTTTTCCACACATTTTTTTATTATCTTTTTTTTTTATGAATGATGTTGACTTGTGTTAAGAAGAATGACTGCGTACAACATCAAATAGGGCAAGATCCAAAATATGTTGAGGAGCATCCTCTACATAGACCTGCAATGCAGTATTGCTCTTAGCCATCAGAGCGACAGCATGAGCCACCTGATTCCCATCTCGCCTAACATGCGAAAACACGACAGATCTAAAGTTCAATGAAAAAGTATAAATGTCTTGAGCTACCAAACCAAAATAAGAAAAATCTAGTTGCGAGTGAGAAAGATGTTGAATCAAACTTAAGCAATCAGACCCCAAAATGATGTCTTGAAATCCAAGCTCTGCAGCTTTCTCCAAAGCGAATAGGGCTGCCTTAGCTTCCGCCACTTCAGGGTCCGAGATGTTGCAGATATGCGCATGACCTGCAGCAAGAATATCCACCTCCTGATCTCTGGCAACAAAACCCAGTCCTCTAGTCGAATTGTGGAACATACCAACATCACAGTTCACCTTAATGATCCCGTCAGAGGGTGAGAGCCATCTTGTACGATGTTGTAGACCACGGGATGGTGGGCTCACCACCTCATTATTGTATGCACTTTGGAAAGCTGAGCAGACTGAATATGCCACATCCAGGACCTGCCTAGCTAGAAGAGGTTTTTTCTCAAAATAAAGTTGATTTCGTCCATACCATATCGCCCAAACAGTCATCGTGAAAGTCTCACAGAGGCTGTCATCTCCCTGTGTGAAGAGATAAGATACTAAAGAATCAAAGAACCCATGGAGAAAGAATGATATCATAGAGGCAACCGGTGATGCTTCCCAAATCTCCATCAAAACAGGACACCCCAAAAATGGATGGTCAAGATTTTCTTCTGCGGCATTGCATCTCCCACAGCTGGGATAAAAATCAACCCCCCTCTGCACCAGCTTAGTCTGAGTTGGCAACAAATTCCTCACTGTACGCCAACAAAAATGTTTTGTTTTTTGGAGGAAGCTATAAAGAACAGAGTTGTTTCCATAGTCCAGGTTGACTACTCATAGCTGGTTGCAGTATTACATCTGCAGCATACTTCGCTTCAAAAGCACACCAATGGTAAGAAGTGCGAACAGTAAAAAAAACCATTCTTAGTATACCTAAATATATATTGGCCGGGAATATAATTTCTACTCAGAGGAATAGACTTAATCAAAGCCCCCTCAGTCGGATTGAAAATGGAATCAATTAATCCCCCATCCCAGCACTGTAACTCCCTATCGATCAACTCACAGACCCTGGCCTCTAAAGCTAAAACCTGTGGACTGGTCGTGACTCTTCCCTCCTCCACATGCGGCAACCATCTCCTTACCGGTTATAGATAAGGACCTATCCTTCTACTGCTTGAGCTTCTTCCACACTCGATCCTTGATCATAGCAAACACCTGCTTTTTTGACCTGCCTAGTACCATGGGAAGCCCCAAGTACTTGGCATAAGATTCCACTGCCTTAACTCCTAACCGTTGTTCCAGCATTGTGTCTCGTATGGTAAATTTTTGCTAAAAGAAATCTCAAACTTGTCAAAATTTATCTTTTGACCGGATGCCAGCTCATACATGTGCAAGATCTGCCTCACTGTATCAACTTCTCTGCTAGTAGCCCTGGCAAACAGAATGCTGTTATCTACAAAGAAAAGGTGTGAAATGGGTGGAGCTCTCTGATAGATTGATACGCCATGGATATCGCCACGTTTCTTTGCAATGTTGATCAAATTAGAGAGGCTCTTTGCACATAGAAGAAGCACATAAGGCGACAAAGGTTCTCTTTGACGAAGTCCCCTCGAGGGCATAAATGAATTAGTGGGCACATCATTAATTCTTACAGCAAAAGAGGTTGTTGTCACACATCTCATTATTAACTCAACCCACTCTTTTTGAAAGCCTAGTCTAAGCATAGAAAGCTCTAAGAATTTCCACTAAACTCGATCATACGCCTTACTCATATCAAGTTTTAGTGCCATATGTCCCCTTCTACCCCTCCTTTTCTTTTTCAGGTAATGGAAAGCCTCAAAAGCCACTAAAGCATTATCCGTTATAAGGCGTCCAGGAACAAACGCACTCTGTGTTGGACTAATAATGTGGGAAAGGACAATCTTAAGATGGTTTGGTATAGCTTTGGTAACTAGATCACATTATACAAGCTTATAGGTCTAAAATATTTCGGTAATTGAGGTTTAGCTATTTTAGGAATCATGATAATATAAGTTGTATTTATAGCCATGGGGAACAATTTGTTATTCAGGATATTCAAGACAACACTTAGAACGTCAGGACCAACAATATGCCAGTAAGCTTGATAGAAAAAAGCAGGCATACTATTCGGCCCGAGGGCTTTGGTTGGGTACATTTCACTAAGAGCATCCTTGACTTCCTGAGGAGTGAAAGGTCTCATGAGTTTTCTATTCATCTTCTCGGTAACTCGAGTTTCAAGTAATTCAGTGACCTCAGTGAAACGCCTGTATCCCAATTTTACAAATAAAATACCAAAACAAAAGGAATTTATCAAAATGCCCCTGAAACCTAGGACACGGAATCCAATGCCAAAACATTATTTGTAAATCTTAATAAACTGAGATGTCATAAAAGAACAGAAATAAACCGGCATAACAAGCCAAATGTCCAACTCGGCGAATCCGCCAAAACAACTTCATGATCCAAAACCCGGCAAACCGCCGACAAAGTAACAAAGATAAATACGACATCTCAACCAGTAAAATGCAACGGAAGATAAAGCATTATAAACCAAAGAAGAGAAAATGTTATGCAAGTCGACCCTATGGATCCAACTAGGAGAAGAAGCACAGCTACCTGCTGGGATATCCGCGTCCGTACTCCAGAAAGGGAAAAGGAAGACAGCACGCTAACTAAGGGTCTGAAAAACAACGGTGGCGATTATGTGAGTCGCCTATTCAGTGAGCAGTATAAATCTAATTATGTAAGTGTGCAGTGCAAGCTCGAAAGGAGTGCAGAGGAACAAGCTCTAGTAAGCAAACATACAATAATCAGTACTAACATGCCAAACACATATAAGCAGATAGTTTATGTTTTACATCTGTCTGTGTGTTGATTTTATTATTATATTTTTTATTCAGGGCCCCTTACTATGTGCGTCGAGCTTGGTCCTGTCTCATGAGAGAACCAGGGCGTAAGCCCAATATAACCAGGAATTTAGCCCAAATACAATCACAGAGAGGGACAAAGAGAAAGAGGGAGGTAGAAAGGGGAAGGTAGAAGGAGGGAGGCAGAACCGGTCATCACAGACCCATATGCTAAACCGCATATACCATGCTATTCCGCATGCAATCCCGAGGGGTATCACTTCCCGCTCAAGCCAACCGGTCATCAGCCCACAGTAGTATATCTTTTATTATATATTATTCTTATTCATACTTAAGAGTTCATGTGTGCCATAAGTCATGATTTATCAGGGTTGTGTGAATTATTAACTTAGTCATGCTTCCGGGTTTCCAACCCACAGTACATCACACAGATCACCCAAAATCACACCACAAGTTATATCTCATAACAATTAAAAGTCTTGCTCATCCGGCAAATAGTAACACACAGGCACACAATACAGATCATGGCATGTTAGCAAACAACGCATGCAACTCAGACAAACCAAACTAACAAGCATATGCATACAGACACAAAAAAACTTATAAAGTCACCTCAACGACGATTATTCTGTGGAGCTTTCCCCAAGACAGATCCTCCAGCTCCCGAGATATCACTCGTGCCTGAATACCGGCACACACAAAAATTACAAAACAATTACAACAAACCGTTCATGCATGATACTTATATGCTCAACTGAGTAAAATCCGACCCTAGTTAATGGATTATGAGGTTTCAAGATCTAAGTCCAACAAAGGTGTTCTCCACCTAAACTCCCAAAGACCAGGTCCTAAGGTTCACTGGGCTTAAGCCCAACTAAGTCCAAAAACTGTTCCCGGGTCTAAGGCCCATTCCCTATGTCCAAAACGAGTTCCCGGGCCTAAAGCCCTTCTCCTTAAATCTGAGACTATCCATTTATGTTATTGGGGCTTGAGCCCATATCTTACAGTCCAGAATAAACATAATTGTCCTAAAGAGTTAGGTTGTTAGGCCTGGGCCCGGTTTTCCTAAATGTCGTTCTAAGGTCATCCCCGAGCCCAACAGTTAAACGACCTAAGATTCTATCCGTGTTGGTAAATTTCTGGCCACACACACTCACACCCCCACACACGGTTTCTACTAAGTCTTAATTACATTAAATGTACATTAACTCGATTAAATCCATCATTATGTACAAATAAATCCGAGACTAAAACTGGAAATAAATACCGTTATTGCTGTGAAATTACTGTTTGCCCGAATAGTGATCTGAGCCCTCGACGGAAAATCCCGAGCTCGCCGGATTCCAGTCACCCTGCCGGAAAGTTCACAGCAACAACCACAACAATTCTGCCACTACCAAAAACATCCAAAATCAACATTCAAACCCACAACATCCGATCAAACGACACAGCACCTATTGATCTTCACAACGATTAACAAAAGATTTGGAAAAAGAGAATCCTTACCCGGAACACTTGCTGCCAGAACCGGATCTGCAACCAAGATCCACTGCTGCCAGCCCACGTTCCAGGATTCCAAACCCGTCTGCCCAGAACGGATCCGTCAGCCAACAGCAGCCCAAACCCCGCTGCCGGAGCAACCACTACCCGACCAGGCCCTAAACCCAACCAACACAACTTGTCACCAACTCCGGCCAAACACCACCACAACAGCCTACAACACCCGCAGAACCCAAACACACATCAACCAACCTGACGAAAAAGACACACAACCCGAAACGGGTTAGTCCCAAACACAGCAGGACGAAGAGAGGGGAAGAGGAGGGAAGAATATGGCTTACCGAGCAAACCCCAAGGCGACGGCGACGAGGCAACCAACAGCCCCGCCAAGTCGTGCTCGACTCCCAATCTCCTTCCTTCACTCTTGTCGGTGGGCGGCGTGAGAGAGAGGAAGATGCAGACGGTGGCGGTGTATGTGTTTGATCGGGAGCACGGGAGAGAGAAAAGAGATAAGGTTGAGTGGGGCGCCGTCGGGTGTGGAGAAGAGAGGAAGAAAAGAAAAAAAAAGAGAAAAGAAAGAAGAAAGAGAGAGAGAGGAAAGGAAAGAGGGAAAGGGTTAGGGTTGGCCGGCCTAGTCTAAAACGACGTCGTTTTGGACTAAGGCGCGGTCAACTCACCCTTGGTCAACGCCCGCTAGGGTTTGAGGGTTTTGTTTTTTTTTTTTTTCCATATTCCCAAAACGACGTAGTTTAGAGAAAAACTACTATAACCTTTACTGTTCACACCCAAACAACCCTCAATTCCAGTTAGACCCGAGCAAGGACCAACAACAACATGATACACATTATTTCCAAGGAAAAATTATAATTTCGTTGGCAAAAAATCCGGAAATTCTTTGAGGGTAAAATTGGAATATAAATTCCAAAAATTTCATAAATTAAATTATGAAAATCCGGGGCGTTACAGTTCCACCCCTCTTATTAAAATTTCGACCCCGAAATTTACAAGGCAAGAAAAGTCAAAACTGATGTGGATACTGCTCTCTCATATGGGACTCAACCTCCCAAGTAGCCTCATTCGGGGAATGACGGCTCCATCTAACCCGAACCATAGGAATGGTACGACTCCTCAACTGTCGCACTTCCTGAGCCAAAATCTCTACCGGCTCCTCCACATAGGTCAAATCCTCAGTAACCTCCACCTATGTCGGGGACACAACATGACTAGGATCAGATCGATAACGCCTCAACATCGAAACAAGGAATACATCATGTATGCAAGATAGCTCCTCCGGTAAAGCCAACCTGTAGGCTAGCAGACCAATCCGCTCTATGATCTCATATGGACCAATATAACGAGGGCTCAACTTGCCCTTCCTCCCAAACCGGATAACACCTCTCCAGGGAGTGACACGGAGGAAAACTCTGTCACCTACACTGTACTCCATCTCCCGACGATGCTTGTCAGCAAAACTCTTTTGCCGGTCCTGAGCAGCTCTCATGCACTGCTTGACCACCTCGATCTGATCAACAGTCTCCTGGACTAGGTCCGGATCAACCACCTGTCTCAGACCTTCCTCATCCCAACAAATCGGACTACGACACTTCCGCCCATACAAAGCCTCATAAGGCGCCATACCGATACTGGAGTGATACTTGTTGTTATAAGAAAACTCAACTAACGGCAATGTCTCATCCCAAGAACCACTGAAGTTGAGCACACAAGCTCTAAGCATATCCTCCAGTGTCTGTATAGTCCTCTTCGACTGCCCATCGGTCTGCGAATGGAATGCAGTACTGAAATTCAGCTTAGTACCCAAAGCTGACTATAAGCTCTTCCAGAAGTGGAAAGTAAACCTCGGATCTCTGTCCGACAGAATGGATAGTGGAACTCCATGTAAACAGACAATTCCCGAAACATACAACCTTGTCAGCTTATCCATTGTATCCGTCTTCTAAATCGGAAGGAAATGAGCTGACTTGGTCAACCTGTCAACAATAACCCAGATGGCGTCATGTCGACCCCGGGTCCTCGGTAACCCGATCACAAAGTCCATAGTGATATGCTCCCATTTCCGGGTCCTCATTCGCAGAAGCCACCCTCTTCCGGCTCAAAGCATCTGCAACCACATTGGCCTTTCCCGGATGGTACTCGATAGTACAATCATAATCCTTCAGAAGCTCAATCCAGCGTCTCTGCCTCATATTAAGCTCCCTTTGGGTCATGATGTACTTCAAACTCTTGTGATCTGTGAAAATCCGACACTTCTCACCGTACAGATGGTGTCTCCAGATTTTCAAAGCAATGACCACAACAGCTAACTCCAGATCATGGGTCGGATAATTTTTCTCATGAGTTCTCAACTGCCTGGAGGCATAAGCAATCACCCGACCCTCCTGCATCAAAACACATCCCAAACCTAAACCAGAAGCATCACTAAACATCGTGTACTCTACCCCGGGTCTCGGGACTGTCAAAACTGGTGCAGAAGTCAACCGACTCTTCAACTCCTCAAAACTCTTCTGGCAACGATCATCCCAAACAAAGGTACAGTCTTTCCTCAACTGCTTTGTCATGGGACCCGCTATCAAGGAAAAACCCTCAATGAACCTCCGGCAATATCCAGCAAGTCCAAGAAAACTCTGTATCTCAGGTACATTCTTCGGTGGCTCCCAATCCATGACTGCCTTAATCTTGGTCGAGTCCATCTTAATGCCCTCACCGGACACAACATGCCCAAGAAACGAAACCTCATCCAACCAAAACTCACACTTGCTGAGCTTGGCATAGAGCTATTCTTCTCTCAACCTCTGCAAAACCTGTCTCAAGTAGTCCTCATGTTCGGCCTTACTACTCGAGTGGACCAGAATATCATCGATGAACACTACCACAAACCCAACCAACACAAACCTGACACCAACTCCGGCCAAACACCACCACAACAGCCTACAACACCCACCGAACCCAAACACACATCAACCAACCCGACGACAAAGACACACAACCCGAAACGGGTTAGTCCCAAACACAGTAAGACGAAGAGAGGGAAAGAGGAGGGAAGAACATGGCTTACCGAGCAAACCCCGAGGCGACGGCGACGAGGCAACCAGCAGCCCCGCCAAGTCGTGCTCGACTCCCAATCTCCTTCCTTCACTCTTGTCGGCGGACGGCGTGAGAGAGAGGAAGATGCAGACGGTGGCGGTGTACGTGTTTGATCGGGAGCACGGGAGAGAGAAAAGAGAAAAGGTTGAGTGGGGCACCGTCGAGTGTGGAGAAGAGAGGAAGAAAAGAAAAGAGAAGAGAAAAGAAAGAAGAAAGAGAGAGAGGAAAGGAAAGGAAAGAGGGAAAGGGTTAGGGTTGGCCGGCCTGGTCCAAAACGACGTCGTTTTGGACTAAGACGCGGTCAACTCGCCCTTGGTCAACGCCCGCTAGGGTTTGAGGGGTTTTTTTTTTTCCATATTCCCAAAACGACGTAGTTTAGAGAAAAACTACTATAACCTCCACGGTTCGCACCCAAACGACCCTCAATTCCAGTTAAACCCGAGCAAGGACCAACACCAATATGATACACATTATTTCCAAGAAAAATTATAATTTCCTTGGCCAAAAATCCAGAAATTCCTCGAGGATAAAATTGGATAAAAATTCCAAAAATTTCATAAATTAAATTATGAAAATCCGGGGCGTTACACTTAGAGACAACACTAGGATCCACAGAAGTAAACAGATCATGATAATACTGCTTCGCGACCCCACTAATTCCATTGAAGCTCGTCAATAAATGCCCACTGTTATCCTTCAACCCTTTGATCAAGTTCCTCTTCTTTCTTTGAGACGCCTTCCGGTGAAAAAATTTTGTGTTTTTATCACCATCGCAAAGCCAACTAACTCTTGACCGTTGCAACCACATCCTCTCTTCCGCCACAAAAAGATTCTTAAGTTCCAAAGCCAGCCGAGAGCTATCGCTGGTATTCCCATTCACGCAATCAATTTTCTGCGCCCTAGCCAGCTTTTCAGTTAGATTCTTGATCTTTCGAGAAATATTGCCAAAACTCTATTTGTTCCAGGAATTCAATGCCATACCGCACCGACAAACACAATCAGGAAAAGCCAAAGGATCATTTCGTGGAAAGTGCCACGCATCCTGTATCACTTTTTCACAACTTGGATTTCCAACCCACATTGATTCGAAGCGAAACAGGTCAGGTTTTGCATCCCTCCATCTTTGATCGCGGTTGGTACATAACAGAATGGGATGGTGATCAGAACGTAGGCGCTTGAGATGTTGAAATGCAAAATGTGGGAATACTTCCAACTAGGAGTAGCAACAAACCGGTCCAACCTCTCCTGCATCTAAAGCTCCCCTCTCTCGTTTTAACCCAAGTGAAAGGATGCCCTTCAAATCCTAAATCTTCCAAATCAAAATCATTAAAGGCAGAGTAGAAGGCTTGCATAAGAGCCACTTCTATGGGGATCCCACTCTCTTTCTCAACATTGAACATAATTAATCTCATTGAAATCCCCAAAAATAACCCACGGGAGATCGGATTGAACCCCTAACTGATGTATCAGATTCCAAGTCAAGTGCTTATTCCCCGTTTTTGGCCAGCCAACACTGAAATTCAGGACCAGAAACCTCTACATCTATATGATGGATAGAGAAAGATCTCAAATCAACCACCAGACGGTCTCTCCACCATAAAGCAACACCCCCACTCCTCTTCCTTTCCTTTTCTTTTGTTATCTTTTGAACTTGCCAATGTAAATATAATTATTGACAACGCAAATTCCTAACCGAATTTGTTCTTTAAAGAAGTTGAATTTGCCCCATTTTATTCTGTATTGTTTTAACTCTGGTGCTTTGAAAATTTTGGCGGGTCCTAATGAGCTTAGGACTCAAAAGCGTAAAGAAAAGACTACATGTTTCTTTCTTGGACGATCATCGTAAAATATAAATTGTCCTAACAAGTACTAGTTTATGATACGATATATAGATTGCCAACACAAATTCCTAACCCAATAATATACACACATTTACCACATAGTAATATAGTTTACAATCGATCTATACCTGTCTCCTTTTTTCGGTTGACAATTGATGCTTGGTAAAAATTTTCTTCCTACAAGACAACAGCATCACCTGCACGTACCCAGAAAATGATTAAAAGAAAAAATTACTCGAATCATTGATGGGGCGAGTTCTTCGCAGATTCATTATCAAAACAAAATAACCTGACTAGAGTAGTAAGCCACCTCCAAGTTTCCAAGAATATAATCACAGACCCAAAAAGAACAAAAAAGAAATTAAGCCCACTTAGCAAAACTGCTTCTATCTCATTGGCTTATTGTTATTACTATTATTATTATTTATTATTATTGACTTCACAGCTCATTGGCTTATTGTTATTACTATTATTATTATTGACTTCACAGCTCATTGGTTTAAGAACACCTTGGTTTCTCTCACTGCCTAAAGTTCTATACTTCTATTGGCCCCAAAATCTAAAAGCAAGTATCAAAATATGCCTTCTGGTGTAGCATTATCCCAACCCGAAAACAGAAGCAATAAAATAAAGACAACACTCATAAACAAAATAAAATAAAGACAACCAAAGCGTGTATTCATAACATCTCCTTTTTTAAAAAGAAAGAAAAACACGACCAAGACTGTACTTATTCCCCACGGGACAGCCCTTTAATTTCTCTTCAAGTTGTATATATATTTTACCATCATCTTCTTGTACTTTGTAGTATTTGCCCATAATTGATTAGATTTAACCTTTCTATCTTGGCACCGGTCAATCATGGCGGATAGCGGTGGAGGTTGCTTCACCAGGTGCTGCTCCTTCTTCTTCACTTTAGGCCTAGCAGCTCTTTTTATGTGGCTGAGCCTGCGTGTCTCCTCCCCTAATTGCTCACTTGAGCAGTTTTACATTCCTTCCCTTAACCAGACCTTGAACTCCACCAGAGACACCAACCTAACCTTTGTAGTTGCCCTCAAGAACACCAACAAAGACAAGGGCGTGTACTATGATCCCGTAAATATAACCTTCTATGATAGTCCCAACAGGAGCCACTCCATAGGTAACTACACCATACCAAAGTTCCGTCAAGGGCATAACAAGAAGGCCATGAAGAATGGCACGGTGGAGACTACCGGACTAGATCGCCAAGCGGTTTTCCGGGCTGTTTCGGCCAATGGGTCTGCGGTTTTCCGGGTAGATTTGGCCACTTCGGTGAGGTACAGGATCATCTTCTTCAAGACTAAGAGGCATAAGATCAGAGTGGGAGGCAATGTGGAGGTCAATGGCAATGGTACCAAGGTCAACTCCAAGAAGGGTATCAAGCTCAAGTCTGGTGCAGATAAGAAGAGTACTGCTGGGGTCTACTGTCTTGGTCAAGTTGGTGTCAATTTCTTTATTTTAGTTTTGCTTAATTTGTGGTGGTGGTGAGCTTGCTTTGTAAACTTTTTTTTTTGTATTGTCATTCAAATATTTAAATTATTTTTGTATGGTATTTGTAATCTCAGAAAAGAATTGCAGAGGTTGTTGTCATTGGCTGTTGCACTTTGCCGGTGGCCAGATTCTTTTTTGTATTTCGTTAGATATCGATTCCCGGAGTACTAGTGCTTTGTGATGAATTTTCCCGTTGATGACTCAGTTATTTATTACTTTTTGGTTTTAAGGAAGCAGCTTCGTTTCCATTATTTAATCTACTAGTCATACTTAGCAAATGACTTTTATTATGGGCGACACTTTGGCTTATATGTGGGCAAAACAATGATTATGCCCCTTTTCTTTTTCTCAATGGGGTAAAACATACTTGTACCTTATTTTCTTATTGTTCTAAAGAGAAGTCTAATCTTTTTTTTTGTGATCATCTGTGTGTGGGAAGGAATAAAGGAGTGAGAGCTAATTGTTGTATTAGACTAGATTATCGCTCAAACTTGTAAGCATTTGCCATAACCCATCTTTCTGTTGAAGGCTTGAAGCTAAAGTGGAAGTTTAAATTAATTTAAGTATTTTGTATCGTTAACTGACTCTTAAAAGTTACTTTTTTTTTTGGGAATCTTAAAAGTTACCTAATAAGCTACTATAATGAAGCCAATGGGTTCTCCGACTTTGGTACCCCCATTGTAGATTATTTCCTTTTCAGTAAAGATAACCGGAAACAAGGTGGGTTAGTTACCCTTTCCAGCTACCTCTGCAGGCTTTTATAGCTTTCAACTTTCAAGAGACAGATATTTTAACTCCTAGCCTAGACTTTTCATGGTAAAAAAAAAAAAAAAACTATTGGGTAATCTGTAGGATCCTAGATTATTTCTATTTCTATTTCTCTCTTCTTTTTTTTGTCCCTCAAAGAAAATGAGAACACAGGCCAGATTATTGTACATATAGCATTGATTCTCCAAGTCCTAATCATTTTATATTGACAGACTGAGTATATAAAACTCGATATGTTAATGTTTTGTAATCCCTCTGCTGAGACATTTCATTAAGGGTATTCAATAATATCTTAGGATATAGCTCATGAATTTTCTCTTATTTTGTAGATAATATAAATTAACATTGCTTAAGGAGACTGAACACTTAAACCCGCAATTTGTTGGTGAAAATTCAAATTTTAAATATTTTAATTTTTTTTATTGTAATTCTAAAAAAAATCCAACTAAAAGAACAGGATTTATCTCTTTATTTGAAGTTTAAGAATTGCGTCTCAAAGAAATAGAAAAATGAAGCCATTAAATATTAATCTTAAATGAAAAGGTAAGAAGAAGCAATGACACAAAATGTACCAAAACAAAGTAATGCCATTTCTCAAAAAAAAAAAAAAGTAATGTCAACAACCGCGGGAAGACAGAGGATGCAAGCGAAATGAGGAGGAAACCCCACCCACATCGCCTGCAGAGGTAGTGTTTGATGAAATTTAACATTTATTTTTTAACGAACAGTAGCCTGCCGCGTACAACACCTAATTTCCTGGCAAGGACACATAGGCTAAGGCATGTACTGGTTGAAACAAAGAAGGCACTCGTTTTCTTTTCTTCTTTGTTTTAAATTCCAGTGGTTATCTATGGTGGGATTTAATTCCAAAATCTCAACCGGGGGTTTTGAAAACCGGACCGGCCATTGAACCGGCGAAGGGGATGTTCAAGGAAAACCGGGGTTCAACCATTTTATTAAAATATATTAATTTTTTAAAAAAAGGGTCAAAATATATTCATTATAATAATTTTATGGTCAAAATTGAAGTCATTCTCAATATATACTAAAATTTATATAAAGAAAACACTAATTTGTAATGGTTTAGTTGGTTAATGACTTTAAATATTGTTAGGAGGTCAAGGGTTCAAGTCTTACTCTCGCCAAAAAAAGGTTCAAAACGGTTGTGTAACAGGGGGTTTTTTCTAGTAAACCGGACCGGAGCTTTGCTGAAAAGGCGGACGAACCGGTCCGGTTTTGATAACCTTGCTCAACCCTCTTACCTTTTTTTTTTTGTTTAAATAAATTTTGAAGGAGACACGCGTTTTTCTCCAGAACGAACAAGGGGAGTTTTATGTTCATTGACATGATTATGATGAACCACATGAGCAAACCTCAACAAATTAAATGAAGCAAACAGACTCCAAAGGAAATGCCTGATTAAAGCTCTACGTTTGAATCTGATGAGTTGTAAAGAAAATTCTGAACAGGTTAGCACTTCCCTAAGATGAAATTCCAAGCAGGAATTGAGAACATTAATTTTATATGAAGGAGAATCAGGCAATGATGCGTCCTACTAAGCCTTATTACTTACTTGGACTTTAACATCCTCTTTAACCTCTCAGCGAGTACTCATCCTATCAAGATTGAGACACCACACATTGAGTTTGAGTTATTTATGGAAATATGCTTGCAAGTAATTACAGAACTAACACCCTAAGAGAGGATAAAATCACAACCCAGATAGCACAGGGTGTAAGGTAAAAACCATGCACTTTATCTTACACCTACAAAACTTGAAAAGGGCAACCAAGCAATCGTTCTGCTTCAACGGTAAGGAGAGCTACTGCCTTGAAGTTTGGTGAGAGAATAGTAAGCTCCTCCACGACCCAAAGAGATGAGTTCGTTGTGGGAGCCTTGTTCAGCAACTTTGCCATTCTTGATAACTGCAATGCAGTCTGATTTCTGTATTGTTGCCAATCTGTGAGCGACAAGAATGCATGTTCTTCCAACCATCATCTTCTCAAGTGCCTCCTGGACTAGGCTCTCTGATACGCTGTCCAATGCACTGGTGGCCTCATCCAGCAGGAGGATTGATGGGTTCTTGATTATGGCGCGAGCAAGTGCTATCCTCTGCTTTTGACCTCCTGATAGCTGAGTTCCTCTTTCTCCACAGTATGTATCATACCCATCTTTCATTCCACTGCAAAGCAAGCAAGCAAAAAGAAAAAGAACTCACCCGAGTTAGTCTTCTAGGAGGTTAGCTAATTAGACATTTCTACTGTTGAGTCAGCTGCTTCTTTCTTATTACCTGATAAATTCATGTGCATTGGCCATTTTTGCAGCCTTTCTTATCTCGGATTCTGTCGCGTTTTCTTTGCCATAGGCAATGTTTTCGCGAATGGATCCGGCAAATAAGGTTGGCTCTTGACTGACTAATGCAATGTGAGATCTCAGCATTCTCAGATTGTAGTTCTTTATGTCCTGACCATCGATAAGAACTGATCCCTTCAAGGGATCGTAGAACCTTTCAATCAGTCCAATGATAGTGGACTTGCCGGAACCACTCGGCCCCACTAGCGCGACAGTCTTCCCAGCATCAATTTTAAGGCTGAGTCCCCTGAAGATCACTTGATCAGGTCTTGATGGATATGCAAAGAACACATTTGTGAGCTCCACATTTCCCTTTAATCTTTTTTTAATGTCCAAGCCCCAAGTGCTCTCTGGATCAACCTCAGTTTGTCTGTCTAGTATAGCAAACACCGATCGAATGGCATTCCCACCTTTGGATAAATCGTTGGTCATACTTCCAGCCTCTGCAATGATATAAGCAGTGAAAAGAAGTATCAAGAATGCCTGGAAAAGATCCTCCGGGGATATTAACCCTTGTGTCAGAAGCTTCCCCCCATACCAGTAAGCTAATGCTGTAGAAGCTGTGTTAAAAAATTGAGAGCTGAACAGGCCAACACCTGCCAGCCAGGACTGTCTAACACTCTCTTCATTAGGACCGCTCAAGGTCTCTTTGAAGAGCCCCAACATTCTCCTCTGAGAAGAGAAAGCTGTTATAGTTCTGTGGTTAATAACAGCTTCACTGGCCAATTGGCTTCCTTCCCTTTGGGATTTCTGTGCTTTCCCGGCCATACTTTTCATCAAAACACTCCTGGAGTAATAGCTGCCAATAACTAGTGGTTGCACTGCAATCATCACGAGAGTTAGCCTCCAGGTGAGAGCAAGTCCAAGTGCATAAGCAAAGAGAGAGCTAAAGACTGCTTGAACCAGCAAGGACATTCTGTCCCCAACCAGCGACCTCACCATGTTGGCTTCAGTGGCTAATCTTGCACAAATTGCTGCACTGGTGTTCTCATCCTCATCAAACCATCCTACCTCAAATGTCATCAGTTTGGACAGCAGCCTCTCCCGCACTCTTTTTGTCAACTTCTCGCCCATGACGCCAAAATTATAGTGTTGGAGCAGACCGGTGGTGAAATTGAGAGCACCAATGCCTAGGAAAATGTAGGACAATATTCTGGACTTATGCTTGACCTTTGATTCATCACTTCCAAAGTAGTTTGCCAGAAGTGATCCTGCACAGTAAGCATTGATAGGCTGTATTGCCCCTGAACCCATTGCGGCCACACATCCAATCAAGGCTCTTCCCCATTCAGGCGCATTCATTTTCAGGAGGCGCCACTGAGAAGGAGCAGGATAGTTCCTACCATTCATATCCTCTTCAAAACTTTCATCATCAGGATCATATTGGATTGAAAAGGAATATGGGGTCCCCATTGACAATGCAGGGCTGAAAGGGTGCATTATCGGAGTTCTCGGAGTTCTTGGAGTTCTTGGAGTACCTGACCTCACGCTGAGAGGGCTTGGTGCAGCATTCAGCCTGTGGAAGTTCCTCACATCATTTTGATAGCTGAAATCATCAGAACCTTCCTTTTGTGCTGCCATCTGCTGCAGCTGTACCATACGACGGTATTCTCCTCCTTGTCCCTCATTTATTTGCATTAGCTCTTCATGTGAGCCAGATTCGATTACTCTTCCTGCCTGAAGAACAAAAATGAGGTTTGCTCTTCTGATTGTGGACAGTCTGTGAGCAATAGTGATCGTTGTCCTTCCTTTTGATGCCTGATCAATTGCTTCCTGTACTATTCTCTCGGACTGTGCATCAAGTGCACTGGTGGCTTCGTCAAGCAGCAGGATCTTGGGGTCCCTTATCAAAGCCCTGGCAATTGCAATTCTCTGCTTTTGCCCACCAGATAATTGGAATCCAAATTGGCCAACCTGGAGAATCCATAAAGTACGCTATTAACTTTAAGGATCCTGCTTAAGCTAGCTATTTACTTCAGAAAGTGTTTCTGAATTCCATATTTAGGTTGTCTGCTCCTAGAAACTTTTGATTTGATTATAAAATTGGAATGTTTTCATTGCTTAAGAAGCATCTTCCAAGATGAGTTGTTAACATGTTATAGATGGCTATACAAAAGAGTTCACACAACAAGCTTTCTTGAGCAAGGAAAAGCTAGCTTACTTGAGTCTGATATCCATCTGGTAATTTCGTTATGAAGTCATGAGCATTTGCAGACTTGGCAGCATTAATTACTTCATCCACTGAGGCTCCTTCTTTCCCAAACAGTATATTCTCTTGGATAGATGTTGCAAAGAGAACGGGCTCCTGATTAACTAAACCCATTTGGGATCTCAACCATTTCAGCTGCAGTCTTCTTATTTTGTATCCATCCAATAGAATGTCTCCTTCAATAGGGTCATAAAATCTTTGAAGCAATGCGATTACAGTGGACTTTCCTGACCCACTGCCTCCCACAAGGCCAACAGCCTTACCAGCTGGAACTCTCAGATTCAAGCCTTGTAAGATTGGCACATCAGGTCTTGATGGGTAATTAAAATAGATTTCCTGAAACTCAATTTCTCCTCTTACATAAGATAATGCCTTTCCCTTCTTGTCTTCTGAGTCTATACTAGGTGTCCGATCAACTATTTCATAGATTCGGGTAGATGCAACTGTTGCTTCTGTGATGGAGGTTAGATTTGGAAGTGCACCCAAAATACTCCTGAAAAATGCAGAAGTAAAAACTATGAGTCCAAACTTGAATTATATTTAGTGAAGAAGATAACATGGAAAAGTTAACAAGGTTGCATAACTCACAGTCCTCCCATAATGACATTGATTCCAGCAACAAAGATAGAGCCACCTTTCTCCCCTTTCTCTGTCACCAAGTAAGTACCAAACCAAGCCTGATAAGCCCAGCTCAAGTAAATGGTTCCCATGCTCCCCATCATCAAACCCTTGGCAAAACCCTGCTTTATTCCTAGCTGCATCGTCTCTTCAAGTGCACTGCTGAATCTCTTCATTGTTTGATTCTCTGCCACATATGAATACACGATTCTTATGGAAGAAATTGCTTGCTCTACGATTCCGCCAGCAACACCATAAGACTCAATCATCTTCATTGTCACATCCATCATGAACTTTCCAAAAACAAGTCCGGGGACAATGAACATCAATGAGAATGGAAGAGCCCCTAGTGTGATCTTCCATGATAGCACGAATGAGCACACGAGACAGAAGATGAAGGTTGACATGTATGCAAGGCAGTTTGGTATCTACAAGCAGAAACACATCTAGTATCAGTCACAGTAGTCAGATGCCTATTCTAGTTACTGTTTTTACCTATTCCATAATCTGATAGTATAGTAGGAGTTGCTGAGTATACTAAATCATTGATAACTCACCTACAATTCAGGTGGGAACATACAGATAAAAGCTAGCTAACAAACCAAGGTATTGAACCAAATGACTAGTGGACTGTAAAAGAGTTACTGTTTCATCATTGTCGCAGAGATTTAAGTCGGTTAGAGGAACCTTTATGGTGACTGTATCAGATTTTAACTCGAAACTGTAGGGAGCGTTCTATGTGCTTGGAATTTAGGTGCTCATCATCATTCTGCAAATCTGGTTTTGAAATCCTAACTCTAGTTCAATCAGCTCCATAGTTGGCTGAAGCGCAACGCTTTTGGTTTCTTTATCAATGCCGTTGGAACTAGCTTTAGAAGACTTTCAAATCCTAATTACATGTCCAATCTAATTCTTGGGAAGTAAAACACCAAAACCGCACCTTTTCACTTATGGCTACTTGGATAGAATTTGCATCATTAGAGATGGTTGACACAACTTGATAGGTGTTGGAAGAACCTGTTTCTTGGCTGTCAAAAAAACCAACTTCTTGCCTAAGCACTGATCTCAGATACTCCATTCTAATTCGAGAAGTCTGTCTTTCGGCCGTTCTTGTCCAGCACATCCCTTCTGCGAATGTGAAATTTCACAAAAGAGAAAGTTAATGTTCAGCTTTTCTTCTAGTTTTGATTTGCATGCCATTTTGGTGAAATATTCATCAAACCAAGAAACTTACCAACAAAAGAAGCAAGTCCAACCACGATAGCAACATACAGAAGCTTGAGCGAATACTGTCAGGTAGAAATTAATGTCATACAATTGATCAATTGTCTAAAACAGATAAGAAATATACTTAAGACATTTGTTTCTAGTATCATGCATGCACTGCACCATAAACATCCATTTCCACTACGTATAACTATTACTATGCTGTTAAGACTCTCCCTTGCGGAGATGAATAATGCAAGAACTGGTCCATGCCTACCCATAAACATGGCGTAGATGAGCCTGAAAAAAATGTACTTCACTAATACTAAAAATGCACAGGAACATTAATGCTCAGTTTTACCAATTAAAATGGGTACGTACCTCTTTTACTGTATTGTAAGACACAGAGGTACCAGAGCTTCCATATTCATTGATCACATGACTAAGGACAAACATTGTGAGAGGATATTGCAACCCATCTCCAATGCTGCCTAAAGTCCCAAGAAACATTAATAACTTGTCCGTGCCATCGGCATATCGAAACATGCTGTCTTTGCCCCCCATTGTTGTCTAAGCTCCAGGAATGTGAAAGTCGTTTCCTTCACCTCATCAATTCATAACTGGAATATGGATTTGGTTTTATACATGCATAGAAAATACCATCAGGAATATTTCAATTCCTTGCAGGCCTCTCCCCCTTTATTTTGGCTTTGTATATCTCACTTCATTGTATGCAAGCACATGCCATTATTCATCCAATAGCCGGCACTAAATGTAGTTTTCGTTGCTTGGGTGATTTTGAAGGAATCTAGACATAGGAATGTTGTCTGCACTCATATAATTTTTTTTTTGTTTAGTATTTTCACTTTTGTCCACTTGTTGGTCTCGTCACTTGTTTAGAATTTTCTTGCGTTAATTATTGTTGAGATACACTCGGATATCTAAAACGTAATAAACTAGAAACAGGGAAAACGACTTTGATTTGATGATTCTGAGGCATGTATTGTTGTTAATTAGAATCGTCCTAAGCACTTAATTTTGGGGTTAATCCTCATTGTTTTACTTTTAGAAAGCTTTCTGATTTGGATTCACATTTTGTGCTTGTTTTATTCAATCAATGTTTGTTTGTCCTCTGTCCATGGTACCCAGCTGCAGCGTATCTCCGGCCAAACAAAATAAAAGTGATACGTACAAATTTTCAAAGGAATAAAACCTTAAATTAATAGCTATTTTGTTTTTCCCAATTTGGCAACTTTTTATACGTCCAGGCTAATCTACACAACCTAAGCTGGACTAATTTTGACTTGGAGACCAAATTTTTGACTTGATTTTATTTTCCCCTTGAAACACCGGAATTGAAATATTGACATGGGATAAACACAAAGGCTGTTTTGGGTTCATGCCATTCTAACAAAACACAAAGAGCATTTTTCAATATATTGGTTTACGTTTTGTAGAATCGTTTATTGCAATCCGCTTTTACCAAATCTATTGTTAAGAGAACCACAAAAGTTGTCTGAACCGAATGCTCTTGGGTGCCTAATTAAGATACGGAATCCATCAGTCGGCTTTTGACATATGTACATTTGGAAAACAGTCTTTAGCACCGTAGTAGGCCAGGGGCTGTTGAATTTGTCAACTAAGTGCAAGTAAATTCACAATCTTGTTTCCATGAATATTTAAACCCTCACACCTTACTGACATTTTCTAAGAGAATCAACAGTGGATCAGATGACAACAGGGTCAAGTAGTTCAAGTTTGTTCCCATTAAATAATAAGGTATCTTGTAAATAATTTGGATGCTCTTGTCTACCATCCTGTCTTGTTTTTCAACTTATGGTGTGGGGCTTGTGAATGGATCCTGCATCCACCGTTGCTTAGGTTTTTTAGCAGTCTATCTTTAATTTATGTCTATTTGCAGGTCAGGGCAATGGATTGGGGAGTTGGGGATTGAATTGCCGGTCACTGCAATTCAGAACCAGCTCACCTTATTATAATCCTGAGCCTCATGTTCTCTTCCTCTGGTTGTGTAATTTAAGTTAATCATGTTTCTAATCATCCTACAAGTAATAGGGTTGGAAGGGGCACAGGTGGATGAGCTCGTTGAGGGCTAATCCGATCTGTTTTACCTGGTTATTATGACCCTGCTACTTGGATGTTTTGGTTATGTACCTATAATTCTTGTATGATTGTGAACAATGGTTTTCGTAGTATTAATGTTAACAGCTATGTTTTCCCTGGCAAAAAAAAAATTCACATGTCAGTCGCTCTTATATATATCATACACTTTCTTAATTTTAATGTTACAATCATCCGAATGTTTATTATCAAGTAAGGGAGGACTATGTTGTCATCAGCAAGCAGACAGCAGACATTGTTGACACTTTCTTTAGTATAGACAAAAAAAAAAAAGAAAAAGAAAAAGAAAAGCAGACAGCAGACACCGGCCTAACTCCTAAGCCTTACTCTGGTTGTTTCTTAATTAAGTTTGAGGGTACTCAACGTTTTGCAGTTTAGATAATTTTATGTTCACACTTGAAAAGAACCTCCGGTGATTTTTCAGGCCCAAACCAAAACGTAGAAACAGAAAAGGAAAAAAAAGAAAGTTTTGTGTCCATTAAGAAGACACAAGCTCTTCTTTTTTTTTGATACTAGGACACACGCTCTTCTTAAGTTGCCGATTCTTGTAATGTAAATTAATTATTTGTCTTAGATGTTACAAGAATCGGCAACTTAAAGAGAGATTGTCTAGTTAAGCAAGGACTACTATACTTGTTTTCTTTTGGTTTTTTTATTCCATCTACGGCAGTGCATATTCCCATGGCCGGCAGAGTATAAGATTACAGACATAGTTTTCCCAATTGTTTTTGCTTATTATTAAATTTCCCTTTTTGGGATATAAAAGCTTGCCAATTACCAAAGATTTGCAACGCATCATATAAGATAGCAACTTGGGAGAAGAGAAGGCCATTAAAATGCATAACAAAAGATAAACACTTGTTTCTGGTTATTGAACATTTGATATCTCGCACCAATGAAAAGCAGGATACATCCCCAGTACTCAAGAGTCCCTAAACAATTAATTAAAAAGAATGCACCTTTACGTTTCTGTGGAAGTCGTAAAACCCACTTCGATCAGATTCATTAGATATCATGCTGCGTTTCAGGTTAAAGGAAAAGTAATGACGAAAGGAGCACTAGAACTTACCATTTTCTAATAAGAAGAAAATGGACTTAATTACTTTATATGATCAACTGGTACATTTAAAACAGTGACAAAACTAAGAAGGAAATAAAGAATTATTTTATTTAGTAAGAAGGATTTTTTAAAATATAATCTAAGAAGGAATAATATAAAAAAAAAATCGAACAAAATCAAGGGGACTAAATTTATATCAACATAGAAACTTATAGACTTATATAGAAAAAGAAAAATTTCAAGGGCCATAGCCATCCCTGGTCCCCCTAAGGAATCTCCTAAGTAGGAGATAATTATCTTTATTTTAATGCATTGAAAAAAATTAATTTAATTTATCTAAAAAGTTTATCAAATTCTATTATAATTAATTTGAATTTATCCAAAATTCATAATACTTTGTCCCATTATTATTAATTTAAACTTGTTAGGAATTTGGATGTGTTATTATTAAGTTACACATAAACCTTGGGTGTGCTGTATATAATGATCAACCAAGTTTCGGATATCAATGATAGAAGGGGACTAAATGGATGTCTACGGTGGTGTATTGGAGATGGTAAGATGTGCAGGTTTTGGCATGATATTTGGGTAGAAGGTGAGCCTTTGAAGGTAACTTTTCCTCGGCTGTTTGCTATTGCTGTTCACTAAGATGTGGTAGTTGAGGAAGCTGTCAAATGGAATATTGATAGGTGGATAATTGACATATCTTGGAGGAGGTTCCTTTTTTTTTGGGAAGAAGCGGAGGTGCAGGTAGTCAATAACAGAGTTGCTACCTTAAGATTCAGAGAAGGTTATCCGGATTCTTGGTGGTGGTCTGAAAGGAAAATTGGTTCATATTCAGTCAAAGAAGGTTACTCTGTTTTAACTTCAGTAATCCCTCCGCATGTCTTTATTCCTTATATTTGGATGGGCTTGGTCCATCCAAAGATTGAGTGTTTTATTTGGACGATCTTTCAGCAGGGTATTCTCACTAAATCTGCATTACTCCATCGAAATACTGCTATTGAGGAGTCAATGTGCGTGTCCTGTTTTGGATGAAAAAGAGAGCAGAGAGCACTTATTTTTGCATTGTCGATATTCATGGCGTCTACTGATGAAAATCTGTGATTGGTGGGAATCAAGTGGTGTTTACCATGGAGTCTTGAGAATCTATTTTTCCAGTGGGGGGAAACTGCAGGAAGAGTTTCGGCGAGATAATCCTGGATGTTTATCCTCTTCTCTTTCTTATGGAGTATTTGGCTTGCAGGCTTTCAAGGAACAAAAAAGGTCTTTGAGAGAGTGAATGTGGACTTGAATCAGAGTCTTTGACATCATATTACTTAGATCACTGTCTTGGATTAGAACTAAACAGCCTGTTTTCCTTTACAGTCTTAGTGACTTACTTCACTGTCCTGATTGCCTCAGATAGTTAGTTGTCGATTAAGAGTAGTTTAAGCATTTGTTTTTTGTCAGAATGTATCAGATAGTAGAAGTCTGGTTTGATTGCAGTTGTACTCTTATCTAGTAGATGTCATTATCCTGATGACCTGCTAGACTACCTTCTGTGTAATTCCATCTATATCGTTTAAATAAAAAAAAGTTATCACCTCGGTGTTGATCAGGAACCCCGAGGGGGAGAGGCAAATTTGCTACTATAGACCTCTTTCCTCCTTTCGTTTGCGTTGTACATTTATGGTTTTCTGCTTCTATATATATAATGTATCCAACACTCAACTGTCAGGTCTCCCTGACCTGGGTCTCATTCATATTTCATCAATAAAACTCTTCGTTACATTAAAAAAAAAAAAAAAAAACAAGAGGGCACATTTTCATTGGGTTTTTGGGTTTTTTTGGACCCCATGTTTAGTAGTTTGGCCAATTATATACCCATTTTTTTTGGCCGGGCATATACCCCATTGGTAGGCTAAAGCTGATAACCTGGTCAGGTACCTGCTGACATGGCGGGCTGCCTAGATTTGAAGTTTGAGAGGTGTTCCAAAACGACGTCGTCTAGTGCCAAAACGACGTCGTTTGAGAGGGTTAGGTAGACATGTCAAAATCCACGTGTCTTTATGAGCCCAGTATGCTACCAACCCCAAACCCTGACCCAACCGAACTGGAACCCGATGAATACCACCCATAACCCGAAAAAAACCTGACTATCTATTTTAAATCCTCCCAAATTGATTCAAAATAAAGATATTAAAGTTGATATTTTTGGCTTTACACAACATCATATGATCATATTTTTTCTCCTAAATTTACTCCTCCACTTTCTCCTACTCTTTCTTATGAACCATTTTTTAAAACAAAAAAAAAAAGCAAAGCAACAAGAAATCGACCTCTCACCGTCGACCCCTTTCACCACCACCATCAGCCCCCACCCTCTTCTCAAACACCCACCACCACCCTCTTCAAACACCCACCAAAACTACCCACCCATCACCTTGCAACCTGCAACAATCTCTTCAAAAAAAGATTTGATCTGTTAATCATTAATCAACCAAATCCTATCATCAAAATCCCATCTTCCTTCCACCCGTTGCAATCCAATCTCAGAGGACAAATCCAACGGGCAGGGACACGGCGAGACCAACTTTGAAAGAGGAGGAGAGGAAGGAGTGACGGTTGGCTGCTGCAGCGAGGCGGCAGAGTCACACGCAGCTGTTGCTATTTTTGATGACAGATCTCAAGGGTGATAGTCTTTGTGGCGGGCGGCGGCAGTTGGCTTTGCTGTTGTCGGTTCCGGCGTGGCAGCTGCGAAGGGAAACCCAATTTATTCTTGCTTCACACAGTTGTTCGCCACAGTGTCTTTTGAATTTTTTATTTATCATTTACATGCATCTAATTTGTGTTGTATTTAGGGTGACGTGTTGTTCCTTACCGTTGATGATGGATGACAAAACTATTTTTGTATTTTGGGGTGAGAAAAGCACCTTTTTTTTATTTTTGAATAGTTTAAGAATTAATTTATAATTGAAAGTTAAATTTAATTAAGATTTTTATGCCACTATTTATTGGTTTTTATTTTTTAAAAAAATTAATTCTGGCATCAGAAAATAATTATAAGAATAAATATTTATTTTCTAATTTTTTTATTTGATGATTGAGATTTGATCTTGCTTATTATTATTATTATTATTATTATTATTATTATTATTATTATTATTATTATTATTATTAAAAATTGGATATTTTTTACAAATTTAAACCAGTTGCGTGAGAGTTTAAATAGTTATCAAATCTAGTATTAGAAAATAATTATAAGAATAAATATTTATTTTCTATTTTTTTATTTTGACAGTTGAGAATTGATCTTGCATTCTGTTTATTATTATTACCATTATTATTATTGTTATTATTATTATTATTATTATTATTATTATGAAAAAATTTTAGATATTTTTTACAAATTTAAAGCGGCTGCGGAAAAGTTTAAATAGAAATTTTTAAAAATTATTCAGAAAAAAATAATTAATAAGGTGTATTTATTTAAATCTAAGTAAGATTTTTAAAAACAAAGATTTACTCATTTTCTAGATTTTTATAAATTAAATTTGATTAAAAGAAAGAAAATTTATTAAATAAATAATCAAAATCGGGTCAACTTTCGTTTCGGTATTTATCATGTTTCGGGTCGGATGGGTGAAAAACCTGGAGGTGGTAGTATGTGGAGCCCACAAAGACATGTGGATCTGATGTGTCCACCTAATAGGGGTGAGCAGCTGACCCGGACTGACCGAAAAGACCGGTGTTCGAACCGGATCATTTTTGGTTCGACCACTGACCGAACCAAATTAAGAATTTTGGATTGGTTCGGTCAGGACCGAATAAGCTTTTAATTTTGGTTTGGGCAGGCTGGGCGAATTCCGGTCTGACCGAAAAACCAATCGGTCTTCTCGCGAAAACGAACAAAACCCCCCAATCTAACCCAAACCAACCAACCCTTACTAACTTATTAGTTATTGGTAGAGTTGTATTATTATTGAAGTTTATCCTCTTGTGCAGATGATCGTTGCATCTAGATTAGGATGACCATTGGTCTCCAGTTGTATAGATAACACCTATAGCTAGATTAGGATGATCATCATAGTTATGGTCTCCATATTGTACTCTACCACTGACGAATATCACAGTATATAACAACACTACCTGGTACCATCAAAGGTGTATCAGTTTCACATCATCTCTATTGCTACGTTATTCACTTTATGGTAGCGGAGCCGTAGCTTAACAGCACGCAAAAGATTCCTTTTATTTTTCCAGCCTTTTTCTTCGTGTTTCACTCATGTCAAAAGACGAAACCCCTTCCTCCAAGACTTCTGGGTCTAACTCCAAGATAGTAGATCCACAAGTAGAGCAGCCAGAACCGTTCCAAGCATTGCAGCATGCGCATCACTATGTCTCAGTCAAATTAACTGAGACAAACTACGTTTTTTGGAGGGCCCAAATTGAACCGTTCCTCGAAGGCAATGGTGTGATTGGCTATGTTGATGGTTCTTTTCCACCACCGCCGACGGTTGTTCTCAATGATGCTGGAGAAGAGCGGGTCAACCCGGCCTATCAACGATGGAAACAACAGGATAAGTCTATCCATAGTACCATTAATGCTTCATTATCTCTTGATGTGTTTCCTATTGTCATCAACAAACAGACCTCACCTGAGGCATGGGAGGCATTGGAATCTTCTCTTGCTTCCACCAACAACACCAGGATCATGGCGATCCATATGGCACTGCAGAAACTCGAGCAGCAACCTGAGGAATCTGTCATGCGCTACTTGAATCGGGGTAAGCGTCTTTCTGATGAGCTTACAGCCTCAGGTAAACCGTTGTCGGTTCTGGATTTCAATATTCATATTGTTCGAGGACTTAAATCTGATCTGAAAAACTTTGCTACTACTCTAACTGCTCGGGCTGATCCGATTCCATTCAGTGAATTTCAAAGTTTATTGATGACTCATGAATTTATGGTGGGAGATCCTCTCAAATCTATTCATCTTGACTCGGTTGTTTCTGTACCTTCTCCTGCTGTTCCTGACCTTAAGACTGAGGTTCCCTCTGCTCCTCTGCCCATGGCACATACTGTTCAACGTGCTAATTCCTTTCCTCGTGAAGGAGGTGGTCGTGGCGGCAGGGGGCGTGGTGGTTTTCGTGGCCGAGGCCGCTCTGGCCGCGGTGGAAATCGTGCTCCCGATCAGCGCCAATATTGGAATCCTGACCGTACTGGAGTCGTTCGGTGCCAATGGTGCAATAAGCATGGTCACACTGTTCAGACATGTAATCAGCTCCTGAAGTTTCAGACTTCACCACCGTCAGTGCAATCTGTTTCCTCCCACCCTGCTTACTCTTCGGCTCAGTGGTTTCCTGATACTGGGGCTAGTCACCATGTGACTTCCGATCCAAATATGTTATCTCCTTATGATGATTATCATGGTGGCGAGTCTCTCCAAGTGGCAAATGGTAATCATCTTCCCATTTCTGGCATCGGTACTAGCTATTTTCCTACCAATCATAAACCTTTATATCTTAACAATGTTCTACATGTTCCTGGCGTTACGAAATCCTTGCTTTCTGTCCAACAATTTGCTAGAGACAATAGTGTTTATTTTGAGTTCCATCCTAACTTTTTCTGTGTTAAGGACCAGACTACCAGGAACACTCTAATTACAGGCCCGAGTAGTCGTGGGCCACTTTCCCATCGGTTGTTGCCCCTCCTCCATCAGCTTCTTTTTTGAGTCCTTCTGCATTTTCAGTTCGTGCATCCTCCCTTGTGTGGCACCAACGTCTTGGCCATCCTCACTTGGCGGTTCAGAAGCGCATCCTCTCATGTTTTCAATTGCCTGTTTTCACTAATAAAGAGCATGTTTCCACTTCCTGTCTTGCATGTCCATTGGGAAAGTCTACTATGTATGGGGTCCTGCCCCGGTTGCTAGTAGTGACTCTCATCTCTATTATGTAATTTTTATGGATGACTATAGTAAGTTCATTTGGTTTTATCCCATGAAAAATAAATCTGATGTGTTTAATATCTTCCAACTTTTTCAGAAGCAAGTCGAACGTCAATTTGATACTAAGATTAAACAATTCCAATCTGATTGGGGGGGGAGTATCGCAAGCTTAATTCTTATTTTCAATCCTATGGAATTCAACATCGGGTCATGTGCCCACACACACATGAACAAAATGGGAGCATAGAACATCGTCATAGGCATATTGTTGAAACCGGGTTAACATTGCTTGCAACCTCTTCTGTTCCTCACATTTATTGGCATTTTGCCTTTGAAACAGCTACTTACCTCATTAATAGAATGCCCACACGGGTTTTGAATCATGTATCTCCTTTCCAATGTCTTTTTAATAGTTTCCCCGATTACAAGTTTTTACGAGTTTTTGGAAGTCTTTGTTATCCCTACTTACGGCCATATAATCGTCATAAAACTGATTTCAGGTCTGCCCCATGTGTTTTCCTAGGCTATAGTAGCATGCATACCGGGTATCGTTGTCTAGATTACTCTTCTAAGAGGGTTTACATTGCACGGCACATCCAATTTATGGAGCATATTTTTCCATATAAGCACTTCTTATCTCCACAGGATGCCACCGCCAAGAAGGATGCGACCTGGGTCTCGGTTCCATTACAAGTCTTCTTTCCCTCTTTGAGTTTATCTTCTCCACCACCACAAAGGCTCTCCCCAGAGTCTTCTTTACCTCCACCTATTTCTATTCCAATCCAATCTCCTCCAGCTACACAGTCTATTCCCGGTCCACTACAAACATCGAGTTCGCCTCCACCACATACACCTCCCCCTATCAAAAAGTACCCAACCCGTGTTCGTAACCAACCTGATCGTTATTCTCCTTCTAACTATCATAGTTTGGTCACAGATAATCCCCACACCGAACCAACCTCTTACACCGATGCAAGTAAATTTTTAGTTTGGAGACAAGCCATGGATGAGGAGGTCACAGCTTTGGTTCGAAATCGCACTTGGTCACTAGTTCCTTATCAAACAGGGATGAACTTGGTTGGATGTAAGTGGGTGTACCGAATTAAGAAACACTCTGATGGAACAGTGGAACGATACAAAGCTCGCTTGGTGGCTAAAGGGTTTCATCAACGCGAGGGTATCGACTTTGCAGAGACATTCAGCCCCGTTGTCAAACCGACAACAATTCGCCTTGTTCTCACCTGTGCTTTATCTCAGGGCTGGCTTGTTCATCAACTTGACGTACGGAATGCTTTCTTAAATGGTGAGATCACTGAGGATGTTTTTATGGTTCAGCCTCAAGGCTATGTTGATGCCGATCAACCTCATGTTGTTTGTAAACTCAAGAAATCTCTTTATGGCCTGAAGCAGGCACCCCGGGCATGGTATGCTCGCCTCAGTAACTATCTTCAAACACATGTTTTTGTTGTCTCTCACTCAGACCCGTCATTACTTGACTATCGTGTAGCTGGTAAAGTCATTTATTTGCTAATTTATGTCGATGATATTCTTATCACTGGCAATGACAAAAGATTTGTGGCAGCTTTTATTCAAACACTTGGCACAGAATTCTCTCTTCGGGATCTAGGGCCAGTGAGTTACTTTCTTGGTATTGAGGTGACCACTACAAAGACAGGTCTACTTCTTACACAACAAAAATATGTAAAGGAGCTTCTCCAAAAGACGGGCATGGCTAACTGTAAGCCTCTTCTTACACCTGCTTCTACCTCCATCAAGTTGACCAGAGAGGGTGGCACACCCTTGGCTGACCCGACTCAATATCGTCACGTTGTGGGGTCCCTTCAGTATCTTGCGGTCACCAGACCAGACATTAGCTTTGCTGTAGGTCGAGTCAGCCAGTTCATGCATTGTCCTACCGATGAACACTACACTGCCGTCAAACGGATCCTTCGATATCTGAAAGCAACTTCCAAGTATGGCTTAAACATTCAACGTTGTCCCACAACTACCTTGCATGTGTATACTGATGCTGATTGGGGAGGCAACCCGGATGATCGGCGTTCGACGGCAGGCTTCTTAGTGTATTTGGGACGCAATTTGATCTCCTGGTGCTCGCAAAAACAACGAACAGTGGCCAGATCTTCCACTGAGGTGGAGTACAAAGCATTAGCCGATGGTGCCGCAGAGTTGTTATGGCTACGAGGTTTGTTGAAGGAGCTGGGAGTAGGACATTCTACTCCTGTTATATGGTGTGACAACATTGGTGCAACCTTCATTAGTCACAACCCTGTATTGACGAATCGCACCAAACATGTGGCCTTAGATTATCATTTTGTTCGTGAACAAGTCCAGCGCAAACAATTACAAGTACAGTTCATTTCCAGTACCGGACAACTAGCAGATGTTCTAACAAAAGCACTTGCATCCACACGTTTTCAATTCCATAGGGACAAGCTTAACCTGCAGCAACTACCAGGTTCACCTTGAGGGGGGATATTGGTAGAGTTGTATTATTATTGAAGTTTATCCTCTTGTGCAGATGATCGTTGCATCTAGATTAGGATGACCATTGGTCTCCAGTTGTATAGATAACACCTATAGCTAGATTAGGATGATCATCATAGTTATGGTCTCCATATTGTACTCTACCACTGACGAATGTCACAGTATATAACAACACTACCTGGTACCATCAAAGGTGTATCAGTTTCACATCATCTCTATTGCTACGTTATTCACTTTATTAGTACTATTACTAACCGGCTAAAACTAAAAGTAAATAAAACGTAGAGGATAAAATTTAAAGAACTAAGAAAAGAAAGAAGCAGCAAAACATATGCCACAACACAAATCGCGACTGCCTCTCTCTTCTCTAACCCTAACACACAAAAAATCCCCAATTCCATCCCCATCGAACTCTCTCTCTCTCTCTCTATCACAGTTAAATTGCAACGACGATCTCAGCGCCTGACTGCGAGTGCAACGGTGACTCGGCAGCGACCCCGAGGGCTTCTCCTTCCTGCTTGTCTACGAGTGCGACGGGAAGCAGCCGACCCAAGCATCGATTTGTTTTGGTACTTTCTCTCTTGCTCCCTTCTTCTCTTCCTCCTCCTCTGCATGTTTGCTTGTTGTCTCCCTCTGTTCGCGACTGCCTCTCTCACGCTCGCGACCTTCACATAGGCATCCTGCCACCGCCCTCCCCCTTCTTCTTCTTCTCCCATCCCCCGACCTCCCCTTCCTTGTAATTCTTCTGGCTTCCACCGATTTAACAACCCTTGCTCAATTTTAAAAAATCCCCAAATTAATCTTTCGAAACCCTAATTCTTCAAAGGCCAATTAACCCTTAATCTGACTTTAATTCGTCGAATCCGTGTTAACCCTCTTGCTTTTTGTTTATGTTTAACACCTAACGACGGTTCATTTGAATCTTTAAATTTCCAGGATGTGCAGTAAGGCATCTCCTAGTCAACGTAAAGCAAAACAGAGAGCTAGAATCGACCTGTCCCTCATGATTCATGTGAAATCAGGAAGGGAACATAATTGGAAGATATGAAATATGAAGTGTTGAATTCAAATGTTAGTTTTAGAGATTGGAGTTTGGACTTTGGGCAAAATTTTTATTGCCAAACAATTTGCATATTTTGGTGATGTATTTGAATTTGGATAAGCTGATGTACTTGAAGTTTCATCCTTTACATTTGGAACTCGATGTAATTTAAATTTGAAGTCAGCTTAGTAATTTCAATTTGGAATTTTTAATTTTTTGTCTTTTGACTTGTGTTATTCGGACTGACCGATGTTCGGACCGAAATATTTCGGTCAATTCGGTCTTCGGTCAATTTGGGTTCGAACACCCTCCACAGAAAATCGGTCTGACCGAAGACCGGACCGAATAAGGCTGACCAAACCAGATAGACCAGATGCTCTCCCCTACCACCTAACCCTCTAAAACGACGTCGTTTTGGAACACCACTTAAACTTCAAATCCGCGCAGCCCGCCACGTCAGCAAGTACCTGACCAAGGGATCACGTTTGGCCTGCCCGTGCAAAGTCGGGGTATATGCCCGGCCAAAAAAATGTCAGGATATATAATTGGCCAAACCACTAAACATAGGGTCCCAAAAACCCCAATTTTCATTCTACCTCTAGCAGTTGAGGAACTCAAGGGGGAAAGCACAAGTTAGACGAGAAATTATCAAGACAAGGTGGGTGTTGTGGAACCTGAGGGGGAAAGGCAAGTTTTTGACGAGCAATTATTGAGAGAGGGTAAGCACAAGAGTATTTTGGAGACAAACAATTGTAACTTGATCATTGTCATATGCCAAGCTACTGATATTATTTGGTGACATCCACCTGATTTTCTCTTTAATTGTAGTTTGGAATCCCATCTTGAGTATTTTTTATACTAAGCTGTTCTTGTCTTTGTATTGATACAATAAAAATCTAGTTTTATTTGGAGAATAATACTTCTATAAACTTATAATTTGGTTAAGATGTAGAAAGTTTGAATGACTTTGAGCCCATGGCTTTTATCCTTGGGGTTTTCAATGGAAATCTAGTGTCATATTTTTGTTTGAGTTCCTAGCTTCCTAGTATTTATAATTTTTTTATATACAAAAATAGAGGAAAAATTAACTTGGAAAAATTAATGCTCTCATCAAATTATTATACATGGAAAATGTTTTCTGGGATGATGATTTATATTACAATGGTTTTTTAAAAAAAAAAAAATTGGCTTATTGTGTATGAAGGTCGGAAATCCAGAGCTAAGAGAAACTAATTCTCATCCATTCCCTCTCTATTTCCAAATAAATAGTTAAAGATAAACCAAACCGTTAATTATCATAGCATCGAGAAAAAAGCTGCAAATCATAAGACCAAGACATGAAGTTTACTTGCTATGTTAAATCGTATGCGATGACCTGTGGTTAGGAAAAGTTTCCAAGCCTAAAAGACAAACTGAAAGTCGTATCATGAAGACAAAGCCAACGTAATTCTTTTCTAAGGAAAACTATTCCTTTGAGTAACCCAAAAAAACAAAGGAAATATGTAAACCATTGAGATAAACTCAATTTGAATCAGCAGAATCACCATTAGTCAATTTGCCAAGCCAAGCTGGTGGCAACATTCCAGTCTGCTCTTCAACTGTCTTGAGCAATGGGGGCAACATGGAATAGATCCCGGCAATATCGGTGACGGCACCAGAACCACCATTAGGAAGTTCAGTATTGTCATTGGCACCCCTGTTCCATATGCTGATCTTAGGCTGCAATCCATTGATTGCTTGAGCGTTGATCTTCGCAACCTCCTGGAATATGTCCTTGTCGAGCATAAGGAAGTCTCTCATTGCAGCATAGTTGCCACCGAATGCTTTCAGTAGGGTGCTCACGTAAAAACCTTGTGCCTGTGCCATTGCTTGTACTGCTTCTGCTTCTTTCTTCTTTTTGTAGAGCTCTCCTTCTGCGGCTTGTTGGACGGCGTAAAAGCTTGCATCAGCTGCAGCTTTCTTTGCCTCTGCATCCTTTGACTGCTGATACAAGACTGCGTCAGCTGCTCTTTGCTTCTTGTACAGGTCCCAGTTTGCTTCTTGCACCTGTACATTCAATTAATCCAGCACACAACTCGATTAATTATTTATACATGCATGTTAAAACACAAACAAACAGAAGCATCTATTTTTCCTCCCGATTTTTCCCAGTGGCAAAACTATTTCTCTTTCTGCCTTTACGTATGCAATGCAATGCTAGTTTCATTCCCCCACTAAATTGAGGATCAATTCAGAAAATAAGGAGATCACCAAATTTGAGCAATATACACTACATATATCCTGGCTGGCCAGGGAAGTGCCTAGCCTAATTCAAGCACACTCTTTCATTTACAAGAATAGGAACACTTAACCTACAATCCACAATATGATTAGCACTGAACAGGCAAGCCAAATCAAAAGCAATTATGCAATGATCATAGCAAACAAGTCATCTTTTTATATGTATCTAACAGCTAAAATTTGTTCAAACATAATAAAACAATTACGTGACCAGATTAATTAATTAGAATTACGTACCTTAATGTCATAATCCACACTGGCTTTACTGAGCAACTCGGCCTTGAGTTTCTCTGTGCGAGTCAAAGCATTCTTCCTTTCAACCTCGGACTGCAACTCGGCCTCTCTGATCGCCACAGCTTTTAGAGCCTCAACTTCTGCCAGCTGAGCAGCCTGCACCCAGCTGGCCTTTTTGGTTGCCAGCTCGGCGTTGGACTCTGCCACGGCAGCCTTCTTTTGGTTCTCAAAGATCTCCACCTCAGCCTGGACCTTAATCTCCTCCTTCTTCCCATCTCCTATCCTCTGGGTGGATATAATCTTGGTTTGTGCATCGATCTTGGCTGCATTCTGGGAGGAAAGCCCTTGCCTTTCCTTGGCCCCAATATCACCAACCATCTTAGCTTGAGCCACATCAACCTAATCATTGAAGAAAAACGAAAACAACACCACCATTAATCCAAGAACATAAAAAGCATAAAAAAGAAAGAAAAAGCATATATATAATATATTATACCTTGGCTTGATTGGCAGCCTCCATCTGGGTTTTCTGTCCCAGATAAGAAAAGTACTCATGACCAGGGACATCAACCAGCTGCTTCACGTTAGCGTTATAAATCAACAGCCCAAACTGGTTGAGTTCCAGTTGCACCTTCTCAAAAACCTCCTTCTTGAAATTCTTAGTGCCACTAAAGATCTCCTCCATGGTCATAGAAGCGGCCAGGACACGGGTCTCTCCCTCGATGACCCCCTGAACCAGCTCCTTGACGTGGTTGGAGAGCTTGTCGTGGGGGGACATGAGCTTGGCGTAGAGGAGAAGGCAGTCCATGTCGTCGACGCGGGGGCCGATGGTGAAAACCGCAGGGAGAACGAAAGGGAGTTTCTCGGAGCTCATGGCCTGAACGTTGAAGGAATAGTTGACCGGTGAAACGTCCAAGCGGATGCACTTTTGCAGCGGCCATACCCAGGCTTTCTTGGCCAATCTGATGTCCGTGATGTTTGCACCGGTGATGGCTAGGTACTCTGATGGCCCTGCAACTTCCCACCCCATTGTTATTGTTTTGGTGGATGGAACCTATTCAAGTTTGATCACAAAAATTGACTGTGGAGAAACTTAGTAGCTAGGTTTACGTATTATTAATTAGCTGGTGCCTGCCCGGTGTGTGTATATATATGGGTCCTTTCTATATTATATTTTGAGTATATGTAGTATGAATTTCGAGTACTTGTGTAAACCTAGCTCTAGAATATAGTCATGAATTTCGAGTTTCTGATGGACTCTACAGGTATGCCCTTCTTTCGCTGAAGGTTCCTACAGGGTGTTAATCTTGCATGGAAAGTCATTGATTCGTAAACAAACAGAGTTAATGCCTTGTTTATGGTGGTTAATCTTGCATGGAAACTCATTGATTCCTAAACAAAATAGAGTTTATGCCTTATTCATACCGGGGTTTGAATTGGAATATAAATGCGTACTAGAAATTTATTAAAGCAAATTGACCCCTTCTGTAACATGGCACTTTCTAAGCTATCCATTGGATAACAAGCTTCTTTTTTTTTTTTAATCAACTATTGGATAACAAGGGTACGTAATAGAGTTGTTTTCTGCTTTCTATGGAAGATGAAATAGGGACAGACTCGTCAGCCAAATCAAACAGATCTACGGTTTTGCTGTAGGAACATATGTTGCAGTGGACAACATTTTTGTTACGTGTGACTAGCTAGCTTCTTTCTTCAAATTTTCCTTAATGTTCTTATTTTGGATAAAATATATGTTTGGTCCCTACTATACTGTATTGATAAAAATGGTCCCATAAAACTAATTACAATCAATTATGTCTCATGTTCTTCTTAAATGATTAATTTGGTTCCTTGCACTGTTAAAATAGAAATTCCTCGCACTGGCAGACTAATATCGATTAGCATAAAAAAAAAAGTTGATGTGGCAGACTAATCGCATGTATTAACAATTTACCTTATATGAATTAGTCTGCCACGCCATCCAATCTCTATTTTAACTGTGTAGGGATTAAATTTATCATTTAAAAACAGTGTGAGAATATAATTAATCATAATATAAGGGACCAAACATATATTTAGTTCCTTCTTATTTTAATAACAAAATTTTCTTGGTAAAAGATGCTTAATTAGTGGGTTTTACGCTTAATTAGTAGTTTTTTTCTTTGACTCCCTTCGCCTTCCTCCAAAGATAAATTCTTGTCAACTGATCTAGAAAATTTGGTTAGGAGGGCCCAATTTGTGTATTTATTTGTTAACAATGACCTGGGCAGATCCATAAATTTTGGTTAAGGGGGCCTATTTGTGTATTTATTGGATCAAAGTAAAAAAAAAAAATGTCAAAATGAAGGTGACACTGATAGGAATCAAAGTGTGAGTGTTGTATGCATACCACATTGAAAATAAAGAGGCCAAATGAGTAACGCGTAAGTGAATAGACCCATGTACCTAGCACCTTAAGGTTTTTGGTTGTTATATGGTATCCTAGTCATGTGTATCGAGCTCATTTGGGCCTCGCTTGTTTTCTCTCTAGTTTTCGGGCGACTCCCGATCTTAACACGTGATAGCAAAGGTGATGGTACGGCTGGGATGGAATAGACTTGCAACTTGGTGATACTCCCACGGTTGTTGTCTCCATGTGAGAAAAAAAAAACGGTTAGGCTCTTGGTCTAAGTTCAGTTGGAGTTTGTAAGGCATGGCTTTGGATAAGAGTAGTGACTTTGCCCCAGCCTAAGTGGAGTTGTAAATTGTAGCTCTCGATAGAATGAACTCTTGGAGCATCGTTAGACATATGCTCCTAGAACAGGTTTAGTGGAAGAGTGGGCTCTTGATGATGTTGTGAAATGTTTACATTGAAGAGAGAGTAGGCTCACCCATGTCCGATATGAAAGAGTATCACCCATGTCAGTGTTGTATGTATCCTACATCGAAAAGAAACAGACCATGTGAATAATATATATGTGAAGTGGACCTATATACCTAATACTTTAACGGTTTAATTTATCATAATCACACATATGGAGCTTAGGGATTAAACTAGAGGGCCAAACCATTAAACTAAGCCTTTTGTGATATTTTCGTACCAAAGGAGGTTTGGGCCCTACTTACCCTCTGGATCCGCCCTCAAATGCCACCTATCAACACCATTCAAATCTGAGTGCTTCCCAATTTTTGGTTCCTAAGGAACCAGATAAACGAAATGACTCATTTTCTTTCCAATTCCATTTAGTACCAAACATTACAAAACAACATTTACTTTCAGTCATTTCATTGTACCATCACCACCAAGAAAGTATTGGCAAACTGTAGAGTATATTAAACTCTTGTTTGTCCAATTTAACAATTGTTTTTTAGCACAAGTTTATTTGTTTATAAAGGATACCAAATCCTTTTCAAACTTAAGTTATCTATAGATAGGTAGACGGACATTACCACTTTGCCACCACACTAATGTATAAGTTAAATTCAAATCCAATTTTTAGTTCGAGTCGCAATTAATTCTTCCCATATATAACTATTAAAATTTGTAATTGACTTTTCTCATGAGAAAAGAAAAAAGCTAATTGATATAATATATTTACGTTGAGCCCAAAAAACAACACAGAAGGGCCCAGGCTTTATGTTATGGAAATTGGAAACCATACGGAGACTATATACAAATACTAAAGTAAATTCAAATTCTGTTTCTTTTAGAATTATATTACACATGAGAATTGATTTCATAATGTTATTAATTAAAATAAAATTTATGTACCAAAAAAATTAAAATGAAATTTGATACCAAAATTGTATGGTAGTCTTAGGAGGTGGTTCTTTCACGTGTTTATCTTTTGTGCAATGTGGCTGGATGGTTGGTGTGGCTAGGGGTGTAAACTAGCAGAGTCGAGCCGAGTAGTGCCTTGCTCGACTCGAGCTCATTAAAGAAATCATAAGCTCGAACTCGAGCTCGAGCTCGATCGAGCTTCTTTTTTGAGCTCGAGCTTGGGCTCGTAAGATTTTGCCCTTGCTCGAGTTCGGCTCGTTAAGTAGTGGTTGGCCTCGGTAGTTGGATTTCAACTCCTTAGAGCTCGTTAACGCGAGCTCAATTAAGCTCGATTCACACCAATGTCTCGGTTCTTCACCAGCAACACCAAACCTGAGCCTAAGCGTCCTGCCCGTGAACAAGTACAACCAAAGCTATTGCAAAGCCACCCTCCACGACCAGAGTCCCGAATACACCACCACAAAACAACCCACACCTGCCGATCAACATCGACACATCAAAACCAATAAAACCCAAAAATCGTAAAGGAAGAGGAAAAGGATGGAGGCGAGACACTCCGAACCGAAATGAGCTCAGCTCAAGCTCCCACTACAAAAAAAGCGCGCATTTGCGGAGGATTTCATCCTCTGGTAAGCTAAGCGACCTTATCTCGCAAAACAGGTACTTGCTTATCTTGTAATGGGAATGCCATTTTGGAGTAGTGTTTATAAGTATGTCTTTGGGATTTGTTGTTTCTCTTTATGGTCGTTTTTGGCTACAAAGTTTCATCAGTGATTGCTATAATATTGTCACTGATCATAAGGTGGGATTGCAATCACCAAATTAATAGATTCCGAATATCATTACCCTATGGGTTTTGCCCTTTAAATGAAATTTCAGCAAGAGTACTTTGTTCTGAATAAATGCAAGCTTGATTTAGAACCATTCTTTGTGTCATAGTTTCCGTGAGGGATTCTTTTAAGCAAGAGTACATTTTTTGTCTTGATGCTTTCAAAGCGCATCCTATTCCAGCTTAACATGGCTTTGAAGTTGTCGGTGTTTTATCTTTACCTATGAGGGAAACAACTTTTTTTAAAGTGTTATTTGTTTGGTCGGGTGTTCGCTAGCTTTTTTTTTTTTTTTTAAAGTTGATGGTTTATGAACATGACAGCTCATTGTTTCCCCAAGTTCTTTGGTCCCATTTACTGGTTATGGCTTACGAGTTCATTTTATCTTCAGGATGAAGCTGGGGATGAGATCAAGGAAGCACCTAAACAACCAGGCGAAGGGCAGCAGTGACGAGTTCAGTAGGATATTTGTACTGTACTTTTCTCTTTGTGACATTTACGTAGATGGCCATGGGTTGTTGTAGCTGGATTTCGGTGAGTAAACCACCGACACCCTCATCCTCTCTGTGGGTCTTTCGTGGCGTTGTATGTTATTGGTCATTTGATAATGCATCAATTGCTAACTGTTACTGGGCCTTTATGTTTCAGGGGATGTGAAATTATATCCTTGAGTGCTTGTTTATGAGATGATATCATAAGGTTGGCATTATAGAAAAACTTTTTTCTTGGAGGTATTGACATGACATTAGTGTCTGATTATTGCTTAAAATTTCTTAAATGGATTATCTTTAAATTTGGGAGTTTGGCATAAAATTGGGAGTTTTACTTATCTTTATATTCATCTCCAGGTTTTAGAGGCTGTGGGTCTTATTATTCTCATTTCTACAGATACAAGGAAGCTGAGAAATGGGGGAATTCTTAGTCCATTCCATCCTCACTAAAATCAACACTGACATGTTGTGCTGGTTCGGTTTTAACTGTGAAAGGTTTGCGAGCATCTAATGTGATAGCCACTGGATAGATTCTCCACTTCTCTATAATTTAGACAAATTGCCATCTTGAAGCATGGAATTGAAGACCTTGAGTGTTTTAGACCTTCATAATTTTTTATTTATTTTCTTTTACTTTTGTGTCACAGATGGAAGGTATGAATATTTTTGTTTTTGAGCTTGCTGCTGTGGTAGAAAGAGAAAAAGTCATGCTTGATCAATGTGAAGCTATGTTGGCTTCAACTGCAACTATCCAGGTGAGGAAGAAGAGGTTCTTGAAACTTTATGCTTGCTAGAAAATACATGATTTTTTGCACTTTTGCATTATATTAGCTTCCAAAGACTAGAACTGTATGCCTTCTTTCTGATGTTGCTGTCTTAGTTATTCCAAAGACAACTTCCTGTTTTTGCTATCAAATTTTAATACAGTGATAGTAGCAAATGTGTTTCCTTAAATTTTCTTGGATTGATGGCTGCCAATGTTGATAAAAGGATTGAATGTGCATACATTAACAGTATAATGGCTAATGAGTTTGTTATCCATATTTTGCTCCTAATTGTATGTGATGCATTTTTTTGCAGTCTAAAAACCTTGCCTTAAGTCGTGTATTTGTGAAGAAGTGCCTGTGGGAATGTAACAATGTTGTCATCGAGATTAACTAGTGGTACACTAAACCTAAAACTTGTATTTTTGTTTGTGTAATTTTTGTGATGATATAGGTTGAGATGAAAGATGCTGAAGCTGGGTGAACTAGTTGAACATTTCATTTTCCTTCAATTTTATTCATGTTTCTTGCTCTCATTTTCACTGTATTTTTCTCTATCATTTGTGCTATTTTTTGCAGGCTAACATTTTTCCGGATGCGGGAGATCATCAACCAGTAGAGGACTTAGATTAGGACTCATGCTCAATTATGTAATGCTTTGACTAATTATGTAATATTTTGATTTCTAAAATTACTTCAAGTTATGTGACTGACTTTATATTATTTAATAAAATTTATTCTTTTGTCATCAATTGTGTTATTGGTACTATTTTGTGTGTCTTGATTGCAATTAATAGAAAAAGAAACGGAAATATAAATAGTTGAATACTAATTTTTTGGGGGAAAAAAAAGATTGTGGGGGTTAAAACCCCCGCAATTTTTTTAAAAAAATTTGTCAAATTGCGGGGGTCAATTATCAAATTGCGGGGGTCGGAAGAGCAACAATATGCCCTTACATTTTATCAATTTGTGGGGGTTGGAGATCACATTGCGGCGGTCGGGGGGTGCAGCAGAGGTCACCTTAACGACCACCGCAAATTGTTTGTGGGAGTGGTAACAGCGGGGGTTTTTGAAACCTCCGCAAATTGCAGCAAAGTCAATTTGCGGGGGTCAAAACCTCCGCAAATTATATAAAAAAACCCCCGGAATTTCCACCTTTTTTGTAGTGTCCCCTCGTTCCCTCGTCAACCGTTTCTGGTGGATGATGGCGGTGGCGCTCGATTGTAAGGTAGTCGCGGCGGCGGCTTGGTCTTCTGAGGAAGAGAGAAGAGAAGCGATTGAGAGAGTGGGGAAAAAAAGTTGAACAGTGGCAGCTAGGAGATGCCGATGATGCTGGGGCCTGGGTGGACGAGCTGAGCAGGGTTGTGGTGGAGTTGTGTGGTGTGGTGTGGTGTCGTCTGTGTGTTTGGAAAGGTGTGGAAGCCCGTACCCCAATCAAATAAAAATAAAATAATTAAATGAAAATAAAAGTTACCAAAATACTCTTGAAACTCGGGGTACAAAAACCGATGCTTCGGCATACAAACATTTTCCATGAAAAAGTATTAACAACGAGATGTCATAAAAGTAAATGGGACCAACCGGCTTAACAAGTAGTAAGCCATCACGGCATCATGCCGACATAATATCACAAAAATCAACTCCGGCTAACTGCCGATATAGAGACAAATATTTATGACATCTCGAGTTATTTAACATGCAGCGGAAGATGAAAATAATAATAAAACTCAAGATAGAAAATAACATGCATATGGCCCTATGGATCCCACCGAGAGATAATGCACAACTACCTGCTGAAGTGACTGCGTCTGATCTCCGAGTCGAAGGTATAAGTGAGTCTGCACGCTAACTAAAGTCTGAAAAACAACGGTGGCGATTATGTGAGTCGCCTACTCAGTGAACATTAAAAGTCTAAATATACATGAAAGTGAAGTCATGCTCGTAGGGTGAGTAGCTCACGAGCACAAGTACAGCATACAAGCAAATCAGAATCACACACCATCACATAAATGTTTTATTGTATTATAGCTCGTATTGTTTGAGCTCAATGCGTTATCTTATTGTTATCATTATTATTATTTTTATTATTATGGGCCCTCTACTGTGAGTCAAGTCTCGGTAGCGCATCTGATCAGATCAGGGTGTGAAACCCAAATGTCGAACCTCAGAAGGGGTAGATTCTGAGGCCAAAAACCACTGATAAATCTCAAGTGGCCGCTAGCTACCTGAGGGTGCACTCAGACACACCTATCCGGTGCAAGTCTTCCAGGGGTGCACCTACATCCCCTGGGCATGCTAAACAGCATAATGTGACCCGAGGGTACCCAACCCTCCCTCGGGGCTACCAACCGAAACACAGTAGAATTTAGTATTTTATCCTTAATTACGTTTTTACATTTCCGTTGAGATACATTATGTTTTTCAGGGAAGTGTGAACTATATGTGTCCCTGTTTCATCCGGGCCTGCGGCCCATAATCATACATTATCACCCAAGCATATTACATGTTATATTTCATAGCAGTGTTTCATATAGAAATTAGGCATGTGAGAACAAACAGGTATACAATTTCTTTCATCGCATGTAGCAAACAAGGCAAGTAAACAAACAAACCACACCAACATGCATTCACAAAACATATATAAAAGACTTGTAATGTCACCTCAAAATGCAGATTATGACTTCTTCCCGATCCGAATCTACAGCTCTCGAGGTATCTTCCGTGCCTGAATACCGGTACATAACATAATCACTAAACCAATTTTTTAGAAGTACAAACGTGCATGTAAGCTAGAGTATGCTCTAATCGAGTAACTCCCGACCCTAACTTTCCGATTATAAGATTTCCGGGTCTAAGTCCAAAAGGATATTTTCTTCTTCCATAACCCCAACGATTGGGGATCTAAGGTTCATCGGTCTAAGTCCATTAGCGAATTCTCGGGCCTAAAGCCCACTAAATCCTTAATCACAAATTCTGGGCCGAGGGCCCACTTCCTTACGTCCATTTTTACCGATTATGAAATTGGGCTTCGAGCCCGTTCTTAATGTCCGTGAATTTAATTATCCGTGATTAGATCATAAGTCCGTAACTTTAAGTCCATTTAAAACCTTCTAGCTTCAAATTGAGATTATTGGGCTTGGGCTCGGTTTTTCCTAAAACCGTCCTAAAGCCATCCCGAGCCCAAGGTTAATCGGCCTAAATATTCTACGTGTCGGTAAGTTCTCCCGGCCACACACTCTAACTCTCCGCTCTCGGAAATCCACAATTCACCAAATATATCAATATAAATGTGTTTCGGTAAATAAATTCCAAAATTTAATTACATGGCATAACCGAGACAATCATAGGTAGTTACCGTCTAACACTCGTAAAAACGAGAAATATAGTCCGCTGGGCAGAACCCGAGCCTTCGCCGGAAAATTCCCGAGCCCTCGCCGGAACAGTGCGCGCTCGCCGGATTCCGGTCAAGTCCTCGCCGGAAAATACCACAGTAGTCTGTCCAAACCCAGAAACGAACACAAATCGACATTCAGCTCAATACAACCTATTAACGAACTCAAGAATAAAGATCCAGGTCGCTGGAGCAACTTACCGGGAGAATGGAATCTACACAAATCCGCCGGAAGTCGTTCACTGCCCGGAGAAGCACACACGCGCACCTGAACTCCCCACCCCCAGAACGGTAACGCGCAACCACGCACCACCCTGGACACTAACTAACAGCACACAATCCACCCACATCCACCAACAACTGCCGAGACGCAGCCACCACCACAAACAGCACCTACCTCACCGCCACAAGAAACCCACGCCCACACCCACTCAATCAAACATACTAGCCCAAACCAAGCCAAATCGGAAGAAGAGAGGGCGTGAGGCTTACCGGCGACAAACCAGAGGCGGCGTGCTGGCGGTCTCGAGCTCGTCCCCGAGTCGTGCTCGACCCCAACTTCCTCCCTCCCCTACTACTGGCGACACAGCCCCGGCGGCGGTGTGAGGTGGCGAACGAGGAGGGTGTGGCGAGATGGTGGTGTGAGCGCGACTGCTTGGGACCCGTTTAACCCCGATTCACAAGAGGGGAAGTCAGACGAGGTCGTGGGAGGAGAGGATTCGTGGAAGAGGAGAAGAGGGGAGAAGAGGAGGGATGGTAATGGTGTCGACGAGAGAGAGAGCGGTGTGGCATCGGCGAGAGGAGAAGGAGAGGAGTAATGGTTTCGGGAGTTGAATAAAGAGAGAAGAAAAGGAAGAGATGAGAAAGGAAAGAGGGAGAGATAGTGGGGTTGCCGACCGTTGGTGTTGTTAGTGGAGGAAAGTGCCGTTGAGGGTGGCGGCGGCAAGTGGGGAAGAAACGGCCAGAGGGAAAAAAAAGAAAGAAAGAGGAGAAAAGAGGAAAGAAAAGAAAAAGTGGAGAAGAGAAGAAGAAGGAGTCGGGCTAGGTTGGCCGCCCTAGTGGACGACGTGTCGTCCGCTTAGGCGCGGTCAACCCCTGCCTGGTCAACTTTTTTTTTTTTATTTTTAACCAAAACGACGTAGTTTCGAATGAAACCACGTTAAACCTCTCGTCTCGCCCGATCTCGAATTCGTTTCCCACAGAACCCGAACCATGAACAATACCGACTTAAAATTGACATTCCCTTGGCACAATAATTTATTTCCTCTACTAAAACTCGAAAATACTTCAAAGGTAAAATTGGAATAAATTTCCGAAAATTTCGAAAAATCAAAATATGAAAAATTCGGGCCGTTACAAAAGGGGAAAAAGATAAGAATTGGAAATTTAAGTCTGGTTTGATTGTTTAGACATTAATTTAGCTAATAATAAAATCGTCGTTTTTGTATTGCTGTTTTATTTTAATTTATTTTTTTATTAATTCTAACTTCCATTTATTTTTTGGGCTTAAGGAATAAGGATTGATGACCAAAATTTTTTTCACAAATATATGGCCAGCCCATATACAATTATTTATAAGTCCATACCCTAAGCCTTATAAGAGCAAAGCTCGTTAAGGCTCACGAGCTTTACGAGTAGAGTACTAGTGAGCTCGAGCTCGGCACGATAGCCTTTCAAGCTCGATAAGTACGAGTCGAGTTCGAGTAGCCGCCGAGTCGATCCCGAGTAGCTCGCGAGTAGCTTGACTCGCTTACACCCCTAAGTGTGGCTAGGCTAAGTTTTGTTTCAATTTTGGCAGAAACCCCATTTGAGCCCCTATGTTTTCTCTAATTGTTCAATTTAGTCCCTATATTTCAATTTTGTTCAATTGTACACTTTAATTTCTAATTTTGGGCATACTTACCTTCTAAGTTTGTAATTTCAGGTTGATTTACCAAACTATAATTTTTTTCCAAAATTAGTTATCACTATACTTATGCCATGGACAAATTAAACCTGTACTCCCAAAGAAAATACAACATGTGTTTAATTAATAGCAAAAATATTTTAAAAAGGATATCCAATGAAAAGATAATTAACAATATTAATTTTAAAATAATTTTATTTTCAATTTTTTGTAATTTTATGATTTAAATAATTTTAAATAAAAATATTATTAAAATATAAAATTAATTTTTTAAAGAAAATAATGGATGTAATTTAGCTGAAAATAATTTTAAATTTTTATTTTTAATTTTTTTAAAAAATGATCATTTAAAATAATTTTTAATTCATATTTACTGAATTAAAATTTCATAAAAAATTTCATTATTTTTTTTAAAATTAGAAAATTTAGTTTTTTTTCTATATTTAAAAAATTCTCATTACTATTCAGCATTAATTTGTCCATATCATATAGATAATCAGTATTAATTTTAACCAAATTCAAAATTTGAAAAAATTGACCCAAAATTACAAATTAGGGGTTAAATTGACTCCAAATTAAAAATTAAAGTGCACAATTGAGCCAAATCGAAATACGGGGGCTAGAATAGGACAATCAAACAAAACATTGGAGCTGAAATGGGGTTTTTGCCTTCAGTTTTTTAATCTCCTAACTTAACCATAAGCTTTGTGTCACCATTCCAGCCAAAAAAAAATGTGGAATAGAGAAATTATATTTGGTGTTAGATAAATATATTTCTCGACTTAACTCAATAAAAATGGTTATCTCAATTAACCAAAAACACTTAAAAAATCATAAAATAACAAATTATGTTTGAAATGAACTAATAAATAAGATGGATTTTGTCAAGTCCTTTTTTCTGTACATTATATTAGTGGCTACAAACTTGTAAGTGCTTTATATACTTAGCTAGAAACTAGTTTTATTTTGAAAATAACCTTAAGGGAGGAGGTTCTTTATTTTTAGAAAAAAAAAATAGAAAAAACCAGTTTTAGAGAACACAGAGGTCCGTTTACATAAAAATAAAAAACAATCCCGGTGGGTAAAAGAAAAAAGGGTGAGTAGTAAAAAAAAAAAAAGCATGGTGCACCGGAATGGAAATACGCCGCAAACAAACGAGGGAAAAGCCCCCCAAACCCTCCATAAATCTTTGTCGACCGGAGAACAGCCAAAAAGAGGAAGGAGAGGGGCGGCATTAGCAAATGCCCAAGCTCATGACCCTAAGGCGCCTAAGCTCTCTCTTCCGCTCCGCCATCGAGCCCGCCGCCGTGGAGTCCTACGAATCCGCCCGTGACGCTACTCTCAAGCATTTCGTTGGCTCTCTCGACACCTCCCCTTCTTCCTCATCACCGCCTTCTCCGTCACCCCGCAAACGTCTCTCCCTTAAACTCTCTCCCTCCAAGCCCAAGCCCAAGAAGAAGCCTCCTCCCACTTCGTCTTCGTCTTCGTCTTCGACTTCGACTTCGCCTTCGCCTTCTCCTTCTCCCCGCGCCCTTCGCTCTATCCTCACCGAGGATTCTGGTACTTACCACTACTTCTCAACTTCATTCCTTACAGTTTTAAAATTCTTACCTACTCCTTAACTGATTATGGGATTTTTCCTTTTACTGTAGAGGATGCGAGGTTGGTGTCTCGGGAGATATCATCTATTTTACCTGGTATTGTAGCATTTTCTTCTCTCTCTTTTTTGGTGGTAAATTGTGCCATTTGGTGTTTTATTTAGTTCCTGAAAAAAAAAAATAATAAATTGTGGTTTTAATACAGTTGCCGTTTTCTTTATTTCATTTGTTCTTTTCTTTTGCGTTTTGATGTGTTATGTTTATCCCCAAGCAGGTATTGATGCTTCAGTTGGCTCCTCCTCTGACGCTTCAGTCAATGACTTGACAATACCTTGGTTTCAGAATCTGACTAATGAGACTATATCTCTACGGCGTAGGGATGGTCGTCGCGACAGGAAACAATCTTGGGTTTTCAATTCTGGCCAATTCAATCGTTTTAATCGGTTAGTTGGCACCTGTAGTACCAAGTTCGGGACGGATAATACCTTGCTGGTATTTGGCAAATTGGGCCGCGAAACCGGCGTAAAAGAGTTGAATGCAATGATGAAGATTTGCATGAAGGAAGCCCGGAGGAGCGGGGATGAGGATGCTGCTGTGGGTCACCTGTCCAAAGCTTTTCAAATTTTGTTGGAAATAAGGGAGCGAGGCTTCCCCATAGAAGAGCATACTTATGGTCCATTTCTATCGTGTTTGATTGATATGGGGTTGGTCCAAGATTTCCAGTCTTCTGCTGACATTATCAAAGATGCCAATCCCAGTGCACTTGCAAGATTGGGTTACTATGAGATGAGGCTACATATTAGAGTCAATGATGAAGAGAAAGTTCAGGAACTTTGCAATTATATCTGTACTGACCATGGAGATGAAAATTTTGATTTACAGAGTATGTGTCTTTCTGCATTAGTCTAACTAACAAAGTTGATTGCTCCATGGCATCTGCGGTTGTTAACAGGTATGCTTTGTATTTTTGAAATTTATGACATGTAATTTTTCCGTTGCAGAAAATTATTTGCTGGCTCTGTGTGAAGGTGACCGGGAGGATGACCTTTTGAAACTCTTAGACATTGTAGATGTTACTAAGATTTCATCAGTTGAACATTTGTCTATAATCTTCAAATCCTTGGGGAGGCTTTTATTGGAGTCGGCTGCAAGGAAATTCCTTTTGATGTTACAAGAGTGTGGTAAGTTCTTTTTTCCTTTTTGTATCTTGATCTGCAAAATCCTCTTAAGCAAAAGGCCTTGAAGCTGCTGGTTGGTCACTGAAAGCTGATGTTCGTTTCTTGATCAAATTGCATGTATCTTTCTTTTCAATCCCAACTACTCTGCAAAGTTCTTGTATTCCTGTGATTGTGATATCCTAGATGCAGTCGCACTTTACTGCATGTCTTCCTTTTCAGAAAAAGCTGTTACTCGAGTCATCATTGGCTGATCTCCAATTACTATGTTGTGTCCTATTGTCAAATCTTCAATTCTTCCAAACCTATTTTTATGTCTGGTCCATGTTATAAGTTTTCTCGTCTTTTTCATTTTTTCTTCCCTTTATATAGTTATTTTCGAAGCCTGGCTATAAAATTGGAACTTCAACAACATTGATCTTTTAGATATATGAGGTGGGATTGAAGACGAAGTATGCTTTCTGACATCTTTCTGCCTTGTAGGCGATGGAAATTAATGTTTTTTTTGTGCTAAAATGCAGATAATGAAGCAGACGATATCTCTACTCTCATCTTTAGTTATGCTTCCAGCATCCCAAATTTAACGGTGAGGAACTTCTCATGAATGGTGCTGGTAATGACCTGGAGGCCATGATGTTGTGAGGCACATTCGCTTCAAAAAATGCAGTGATGTTGCTCTGCTTTTATAAGTTTATTCTTGTGTTTGAACTGCTGTTTGCATCAATTGTTGTTGAACTGTTGGATGCTAAACCTTTGGAGTAAACCATCACTGCAATTGTATTAAAGTTCTTGATAAACATGTAGTTCAGTATTTAGGAATCCTTGTGTAATTGCTTCTGTATGAAAGAAGGAATCTTTGGAAACATATGAAGGCTGGAAAAGAAAAATTGGATCAGAGGCCTTCAAGAATGAGAATTTTCTGTGGCCTGGGTTATGTATAGGAACATCAAAGTAGGCACAAACTCGAACAAGAATGTTTGGAAATATCTTTATGGAAAAGTTGAGTTGCATTTATCAGTTTGAGTATTTCGGTAAATGTTGATGGCATGGCTGAGATCTATCTATTAAGTTAGGATTATCTTGCTTTATCATGCATTGATTTTAATTTAGTTTTCAACTTCTTGGAAGCCAAAATTTGTCTGCGAGACTGAATTCAAATTAGGTTCAGATAGCTTCCAGTTTGGCTCCACTCTACCTGTTGTCTTTGCTGCCCTACTTATAGATTTGTTTAGGCTTTAGATTCATTCATTCGGTGATGTATAATTGTTAGGATTCTACAAGAAATTGTGTCAAAAAAAGTATTCTATGTTTTCCACTGCCAAGTGCTAAACCAATTGCTGTCAATTGTGTCAATCAGAGATGGTTTTTCCCCTCATTTTCTGTTTTATTTGTTTTTACATTTCTCTCCTAGGATCTATTCTTTATTTCTTTCATTTGATATACCGTGGTTTTCAAAAATTCTTTCTGTGCTATATTTTTATAGCTCTAAACTTGTCTTCTCATGTCTTGTAACAAGTTCCTGTATTTTTTTTTTAATGTTTTTTTGTTCTGGCATTGTGTGAACATCCAGTTCTATGATCTTTCTTGTTAATATTGCTGCGAAAAGCTTATTAAGTTGGTTTCTTCAAATGACATTGGCTGCTGAAGGTTGAGGATGTTGTTTCAAAATTCGAAAGCTTGCACCAAGAACTGGAGATTACTCCCTCTTCAAAGTCATATGAGCAACTTGTTGTGCATATTTGTCACTTACATAAGGTACAACTCAATTATCTTTTTTAACAGAATAAAACTTATTGAATTTCTTACCCACTTCCAAACTGTGTTTTATTATAAAGCTTAAAATAGGAATCTTCACTATTGAGGGGATTTATGAACTTAGTGAAGTTACTTTTGATATTTTCGCTTATATGTGGAGGCTGCATTAACCATTGTATTTATTTTTATCTATGTTGATTCAGGTACATGAAGCTTTAGATGTGGTTGACCAAATGTGTGAAGCGGGCTTAAGCATATCCATAGACACTATTGATTCCATACTGTGTGCTACCGAGGAAAGCTCAGAGTTTAATCTGGTATGTTACATTGTCTCTATAACAATGATATCCATGATATTGAATACCTATAGTTCTGCCGCAGATCAGTTTTCATCACATAGAGTCTAAGCAGTGGGTCTGTGTTCATTCTACCCATTTTTCCAAATGGGCGTTAATTTTTTAACCACTTGCCAAAAATCTATTGGCTTTCCGGTACAGCTGCAGTTAGTTTACTTTAGCTTCAATGCCTCATCGATTGACTATCCATGGATAAGCCTTACTGTAAATTCTTTTCTGCTTTATCTTACTGATAGCCACATAATCTGAATTTCTCACACTTCCTTTTCACCGTGTTGGATTCTAAGGTTCGGCGGATATATTCACTAATTTGTCAGCAACACTTGCAACCAAATAATGAGACTCTCAGGAGCATGATCATTCTCTTTGTGAAAATGAAAGATGTAAGTCACGAAATGCCTAGCTTCCTCCCTATGTGTAGTCTTATGTTCTCTTGCTTGCATATTTATCCATAATTGGCCATCCATGTGGCTGTATGCAGGTGCTTAATTTCTTCTCCATGGCCTTTGCCAAACTTCTGGTTCTAATTTATAATGGTTCTTTTATTTTTTGTATAATTTGTTTTTCAATGACATGCAGTTTGAGGGTGCATATGGTATGCTCAATGATTTGAAGAAACTGAATTTGAAGCCTAACGCAAGCATGTATAATGCAATTCTGGGAGGATACTACCGAGAGGTATCTTGGCATCTAGATATATTCTTACCGTGTTCTGTAATTCACGTAATGATTTTCTCTGGAGGTTGACCTTGACTTCTTATTGCGTCATTTGCTGCATATTTCTTCGCCTTTCTTTTTATATGATGCGATCGACCGTGATGCAGAGGACTCATCATGGAACTCAAATTTATGTTGTCTAGATGACAGACATACGGGCCCGTTCCTGTGGCTGTGCACTTCTAATTTGGCATTAAGAATGATATACACCATGATCGTATATTGAATTGATAGAATAGTTGAGGGAAAAAGAAAACTCTTGCTTGTTGGTGCATGTATCTGTTAGTCATTTCATGCCATAGATGTGGCACTCACTTATTTAATATACATCTTTATCTCTGCTGCTGATAAGTCATGTTTATTGAAATTGCTGAAATCCTCTGTTTTTCCTCTGATTATGTTTCTTGCTTTCATAGACAGCTTCAGTTTCCCATGACCTATTTTTTGCGTCCTATTGCTCTAAGCATCCTTTAGGCTACGTTTGTCATTAAAACTAGCAATCATGACATGTTCATAATTCCTCGTCAGGACTTGTATTCTATTGTCCATACATCTGCATTTTCTTGTCCTCAAACTAGTTCTGTCACTTTTCTTTCAACACGACTTTACAACCCTTAATTCATTTTTCTTCCAATAAAAGAAGATTGTTATATGAAAAGAAGAAAATGTAATTCAGAGAGATTAAGAGTCCTCCACGATGAGGACCCTTTTTCTTAGTTTTAATCTCTATGTTCTCTTTCCTTGATTCCCTCTTTGGGCTTGAATGCTGGTGGTGGCAGCAGGCTGATGGAAGACTAGTTGTTGTAGTTCTGGTTGAAGATCGAGAGCAGGTCTACAATGAATGTTTGTTCTTTATTGTCGAATCATTGTCTTTAATGGAGAGAGCATGGTCTTTTATGGTGGTGCATATGGTCTTCTAGTGGCTGGATGAAGCAGATCGGTTTTGTCAGTATGAAGTGTGTTCATACTTCTGCTTTTCCATGTCATTTTTGGTAGGGAGTAAATGTTATGATATGATTGTCTCACAGCACAACGACCTTGAGGACCTGGCTTGACATAAGGTAAGGGGGGTTTCACAAGAAGAATTGCCTTTGTTGCTCCTAGGGATGTAAACGAGCCGAGCCAGTTCGTGAGCTGTTCGAGATTGGCTCGACATTATCGAGCTTGACGGAACTCCAGCCGCTTTTATATCAAGCGAGTCGAGCTCGAGCTTGAGTATTTGGCTCGCTAAGCTCGCGAGCTTTATTGGGCCTTATCAAATTAGCATATTTTGCCGAGCCTTATCAAATTACCATATTTTGCCGATCCTTATCGAGCCTTATCAAATTAGCATATTTTGCCAAGCTTTATCGAGCCTTATCAAATTAAATAAGCATTTAATATAAGCGATCCTAATCGAGCCGAGCTCGAGCTTTTTGATTCTCCATCGAGCTCGAGCTCGAGCTCAATAATTTTTTTTCGAGCTCGAGCCAAGCCTACCTATATTCGGTCTCAGCTCGGCTTGATTACACCCCTAGTTCTCCCTTATCTTGTCACTCGTTAAAAAGGGGTTAGCCAACCTTGTGGTCTCGTTAGAGAGATCAGTAATCTTTTTAGGAATAGAAACTAACAGAAACTTTGCTTGAGTGTTTTTTTTACACCAAAAGCCTAGATAAAATAAGATTCTGATCCAAGATGGAAACAATAATAAAGACCCCCTAACAAAGAATGCTTCTAGCAAGGAAACTCTACACATTGTGAAAGTTCAGCGTTGTCTGCAAGAGTACTGCCAACCTTCGAAAGAGTCCATTACTTGAAAGAAACAGAGTTTGATCCATTGGATTTGAGTTCCTGTTAGAAAGTGATGCTAAACTAGAAGTGCAGTTTTCTTTTGACAACTTTTGATTCAAGTTGCTTGTTGGACATTGTGTAGCTTTTCCTAGTGGCTTGAATCGTTTTCATTTTTGAATTTTGAAAATATTGCTGATAGAAAATACTGGTTTCTTTTTGCGGAATCTTAGATTCATGAGGCTGACATTAGGAAATTACTTGGAAGTTAGAATGAATATTCTCTCCGAGTAGTGTGTACATAGCAAGCAAGCTGGGTTTATGTCAGTGGTTTTCAGAATAAAAATTGCATCGTCTCATGTATATTTAACTCTTTTTTGATACCTGAAACTGGCCTGTTGGTTATTTTTCGTGCATGAAGCTGCAACTGATGTGTACTGAGGTTCTTTGAGAGTAGATATTTCTTGTACAAACACCAAAGTCTGTATTGGTGTATCTGGAGTATCTGTGCTTTGTATATGAAGGAGCTATGAGACATATTTCCAAAATTGGTCTGTGCATTTGAACAAGCCTGCCGATACAATATTCAAACATATGCATATTTTTGCTATGATTGGGGTGATAAATTTTCAACTGCTGGTACTTGTATCTTTAATTACTCGTTTGTTAAATGCTTTGCAGAAAAATGTCAGTGGTGCAATGATGGTTCTCAAACAAATGAAACTTGCAGACGTAAAACCAGATTCTATAACTTACAGCTATTTAATTGCCAACTGCAACAGTGAGCAGCAACTTGTGCAGGTAGTTTAGACCATGTGACATATTTAAGTTTCCATTCCTATGGATGGCAATGGGGGGAGCATTCGTGGGAACCAGTTGGGATTCCTGGGGATACATAATTCCTGCAGCAGTTTTCCCCTGGGGGAATTTGGATGGGATCAGGGAATACATTCCCTGCCCTGCAGGGGCCCCTGTTGGATAATCAGACATTTTTTTTCCTTTGTGAATATTTCTCCTCATACCTTAAACATGATTTTTCAATTAATTTTTCATACAAAAAAGTTGCAACCTGTAATACTTGGCTTGTATGTTTAAGCCAATTATTAACATTCACTTGTTTGTTAGGCTTTTATTTATTTAGTAAATATGTGATTACGATTGAATTTTATTTAACAAATTTGAGGCTCAGGGTCCTCACTGAGTACCCACAGTCCATTGGGGAATAGATGCACAAATTTGAGGTTCAGGGTCCTCACTGAGTACCCACAGTCCATTGGGGAATAGATGCACATTTTCCCCCCAGGGCATGGAAGGGGGGCAGGGTGGGGCCGGGGGTGTTCAAGTGGGTGAGGCAGGAGATGGGGGACCTTCCCTGCCTAATTCCCACCTTGGTGCCATCCATTACTTTTCATACCCGACTTTTGTACCAGTCAACACATTCCTACATTTTAAATTGCTTCTGTACATATATGTATACACGCACAAACACATATGTGTAGCGAAGGTAGTTCATTGTTGATACAATACCTGAGAGCATAACTCCTGCATGTTTCTACTTGGTTTTTGTGCATTCTTAGTATTATGAAGAAATGAAGGTTGCTGGAGTTCAAGTTTCAAAACAAGTTTTCATGTCGATAATTAATGCATATGCAGCTTGTGGACAGTTTCAGAAGGCAAAAGAGGTATTCTGTGATGCACTTTCTTTGTCCTTTTCATCTTGCATTATTGCATTTTCTTTAGTTTTTGATGTTCTGACTGTTTCTGAAATCTTACCAATTTTTTATTCACTGGTGATCTTACAAGTGTTTGGCAATTTGGACAAGTCTTTTGCTGTTGTTCTGTGAGATATGAAAGTTCTTATATTCTTATAGCTGGATTTGATAACCTCTTCTATTTTCATTTTGCTCTTCATATCTGTGTTCATCACCCAGAAGATGCTTTGTACCATCAACTGCAGCTTTCTCTAAATTTTCCAGATTTTGTATTCTTATATAGCCAAAGAGAACATAAGCCTGCTATAAATCCTTCTTGGTGCCCTTCCACTCTTATCCTATGCCATAAAGATATTTAATTTAATTTAAGTGTACATAATAACGAGCTATAAAGCATTACTGTTTGTTCAGGGTTTTGATAGCATGATTGTTCACCTGAAGAGAAAGTCTATCGTTAACAGTTTAGTCGTTCCAAGATTTATTTTTTGCAAAGAGTCTTTAAAAATGGTCCTTATGATATGTACATTATTTGTCAGTCCTTATCTGTGGAATTAATTAATAATATCATAATTTTGCTTAACTGAATTTCTCAATAAATAATAATAGGTAAAATATTTGTTTTGCAGGAAAGATATAAGTAAGGTAGCTCTACAATATACTTATTGATCAAAGCATTTTTGGACATAAATTAATAGCACTAGGATATTCTTGTTTATCAAAGAATTATAAGATATTATTTCACCAAAAAAGAAGAAAAAGATCTTGGCTGAAGTGAAACAAGGCTAAGTTTTCTAGTTGAAATATATAGAATGGGCTTTTCTCTTTGTAACTTTCACTTGTTACTTGCTAGACTAGTGTAGCTGGATATACAAGTATAAAGATGTGTTGTTACTTGTTAGAAACTGCGCCATTTAGTCTTATCAAGGGTTAAGATGAACCAGGTTGAATGAATGATTTCTATTTTTTCATCCAACTAATACCAGTAAGTTGTTTTAATCTGTGTGACAAAGTTTTAACAATTGATTTTTGATATGAAGGGCCCAGGTTCTGCAAACATGAGTCCATGTTCTAGATAACATTATGGCAATCCAGTGAATTAAATGATTCTTCGTGTAGCCTATGATAATCTTACCAATTGGATCCCTTGTGGTAGGTACTCTTGGAGAAGGAGATACCGATTAAGAATCTTAGTGAAATTAAAAGTGTACTGGTCTCTGCACTTGCTTCTCATGGACAAATCTCTGATGCCCTCAAAATATATGATGAAATAAAGGAAGCTGGAAGCAATCCCGAGCCTAAAGCTGTTATAAGCCTTATTGTAAGTTTTGGTAGAGAATTGTCGTTTGCTCTTTTGTGGCAAATGAATGACATTCTGTAAACCTTTCAGGAACATCTTCAATCCGAAGGAGAACTTAGTACATTGCTTAAGCTTCTAGAGGATTTGGAAGATCATGGCTATTGGGTGGATGGCTGCAGAAGAGTTGTCTTATTTTGTATCCGTAATAAGCATCTAAAGTGAGCTGACACTGTGCAACTCCTTGTTGTTATTATTATTTCTTTTTTATTGGTCTTGGTAAATTGCTTACAATCTCTGTCCTCTTTCTCCTTTTGTCCATTGGACTTATTTTTTGCTTTCTTTTGATTTTTTCATGAATTAGATCTGCTATGGATTTGCTAAAGGAACTCACAAATACTTTCAGCAATGATGAATTGGCCATGGATGTTCTGTTTGATGAGGTTTGCTCTTCTTCTCCCCTTTCATCAACCTTTTATTATGTTGTTAGTCCTGACCTTGCATGCTGATGTTATAAGCTTTGGTAGGCTCATTTCCTTAAGCACCATATTTTCAAGTTTCTGCAAGTTCTGGCAATTCGTTGTTCTCATTACTGCTCTGTGAATTCATAATGTTCCTTGCAAAATATTTGACTCCTGTGTGTTCCTTGTATCTGGTTTGTTATCATACTTCTGCAGGTTTTCTCTGTAATTCCCGAGACAGAACCCATAGACGTGCAGATGGGCTTGGACTTGCTTCAACTAATCAAGGACGAGATAGGGGTTTACCCTTCGCGAAAATGTCTTGACTTTCTCCTTAGTGCATGTGTTAAGGCAAAAGATTTGCGTAGTTCTCTTTTGGTCTGGAAAGAGTACCAGGCAGCCGGACTTCCTTACAATGTGACAAGTTATTTGAGGTGCCCGATGCTTGGCCCTTTTCTAAGCTTTTGCAAGTATGGTAGAATATAACTTGGTGCAATCACTGTAGATCTATTTTCCTCACGCCAGTTTCTGTTCTTTGACGTTTCTCAGGATGTACCAGGCCCTTTTGGCTTCTAAAGCTCATGTGTCTGCAAAAGTTTTGCTGAATAAAATTCCAAAAGATGATCCCCACGTTCGAATTGTGATCCAAGCTTGTCGAGAAAGCTATGGAACGTCTGCATCTGGAAGTGAAGGACAGAAGAAAATGAAAAAAAAAAGGGTAGAAAAGAGTAAAGTTTGCTAGGAAAAATACAGGTGTAACAGCTATGCAATTTTGTTTACTCATTGGGAAAATTTTACTGAGAGCAGTAATATTCTTTTTGACAAGTTTGTAACTTGTCGAAGATAAATATAATACTTCTTAGCAGGGAAGGGAAAGGTATTGACCTTCCTGTTTAGCGAACGACCCGACTACTGATGTTGGACTGATGGCCTTTCAACACCCCGTCTTACTGTCCCAGCTCCCAGGGGTTTCCTTTTTCTTTTCTTTTCCTTTTTTCTTTCCTCTTTCATTCCCTGAATTGAGGGAAATAAAAAATGTAAGGGCCATTGTACACTTTTGACCAGGGCGCTCCAAACGAGAGAAAGGAAGGTACTTGATGTGATAGAGTTACATATTGGTTCCAATCCTCAATCCACGCATCTGTGGCTAGATTTGTCTGCTGTTTTTTAACTTCAGCTGTTATTTTTCAAAAGTCTACTTACATTCTAGCTCTTACTAGTTGCAGCTCCTTTGATGGAATTTGCAGCGAGATCTTTCGCTCCAAAAAAAAGGGGGAAAGAGGTCTGGCAATTGCCTGGCTGACTTGGTCAGCCCATTCTCCGATAAGGAGTTCTTCCCTCAATGAAATTGAGTTGAAGCCATGTTTGTTTCCCATTGGGCATTGCCAAGGTTAGATCTTCTGTGATGTAGACGAGTTATTGTTGGAGTAATGCTATATTGAAAAGCTTATATGAATGTTATATTAACAATCTGGTACATCAAACATGGTAAGTGGTCTTATCATTTTTCTGTGTTTCATTATTATCATTTTGATGGATATATTATTATCTGATTGTACAAATTTTTTGTTTAAGCATTTTTGACATTTTTATGGTTGTAAAGAGAAAGAGACCAACAATGAACTGTAGATGCCAGTTTCTCTTTGTGAACCGCATCTGTCTTTGTAGTTCAACTCTTCTATATTAGTGTTTTCATGGAAGGATCACTTTGTGTCGGGTATCTCTTTTTGTCCGTACTGCTATTCTATCATTATTTAAAATCCTTGCTTCGTTTCTGGTCAGATCATCTAAATTCTCAAGTAAAACTAGTCCAATCCTATTGCCTTGCTTGGGGTTCCATTCATCCTTTGGCCGCAAAGAATTGGCATTTGCCACTGCTCTTATCTTTTTTCCTTCTTGGAACAATGGAGAGAAAACCATGATCGTGAATGTTTCTTTATCCAGATCAACTAGCCATTGGATGGTTATGAATGCAGATTTGTATCTCAGGTGTCAACAGTGATTTCTGGGATTAATGTCATATTTGTGGAAAACAAATGGAAAGGATCATTTGGTGAAAATGTCTGGAGAAGAACTACAGCAAATTGGCTGGCCATGCTCATGGATTTATCAAAAGGTTAAAGAAGAAGACAGGTTACAGTATTTGATGTTACTAAGAAAAAACTTCAAACGTACTCGAGAGTTACAATACAAACTATGCAACTGAAACTGGGTGAGAAGTGCTATTAATCTCATGGAACGAGACAGCACAGTCATGTACTAGCATTAGCTGTTCCTCTAGATCTGTCCTTTAAACGATCTCAATCTAAAACGTGGGAGTCCTTTTTTTTACAATTATTGCTTATGATTGTTAACCTGGTAAATAAGGCTCCAAAATATATCAATCTTATTCCATAAGCAGTTTGTAACTTTTCTTCGTCGCCATGTAATATTATCATTGCATAACAAAGTCCACAAGAGCTGAGATCAGTAAGATGGCACAATATTAGCCCTGTTGGAGTCACAGAAAATGGGCAAGGCAATCTGGAAGTTCATTAATTGGTTTGACAAAGAACCTGTCAAAAAGAATTAGCAACAAGTATAGCCTGCCTGCACCTGGCCTTGGCCTGTTCAAGCCTCTCACTCAAAGTCTCCTCTTTCACAGCAGCTTTAACCATAGCCAAGTCCATCTCCATCAGCTTCAAAACCCTAGACAGCTCCGTAACCATCCTCTCCTCCACTTTGCCTTCCTCTTGCAGCACCTCTGCCTCTTCTCTTGCCCTCTCCGCCACTATTTCTCCAGCCTTTGCCAGTAGCTCGGTCGAGCCGAACTCTCTGTCCATCAACCCTATCAGCTTCTCCAAGAAGTCCATTATGACGTACCCGATTGGCTTCTCTAGCTTGATCTCTTTAGTTCTTTTCCATCCTATCTCGAAGTTTGGTGGCTCGGATTGCACGAGAGCTCGCTTTGCCTTCCTTTCGCGGATTATGGTGGATTTCCTGCGCTTTTCGATGGGGAAGTCCATGTTGCTTAGGGTGGTGGAGGGTGGGGGAGGGCCAAGAGGGTGTTCATCATCATGATCAGGGTCTGGAGCAGCTGAGTTGGAAGGCACGCATTTGATGGAGAAGAAATGTTGCTGTGTTCTGGTTCGTGGGTTTTTTGTGTCATTTCTGGTGAATGATATGGATGGGGATGGAGAGGGTTGATGCGAGCAGGGATGGACTTGGCCTAAAAGATTTGGAACAGAGAGGGAATGAAGGAAAGTTGAAGCCATTAGTGCTCTGATTCTGAGAAGGAAAAGAAAGAAGATAACGTTTTATTTATATTTTGTCGTCCGTCCATACAACTTGGATATGAAGTCATAGTAAAAAGAAAAGATATTTTCCAAATATCATCCTGAAGAACAGTTTTCTCTTTTTTTTTTTTTTTCTTTAACATATAGTCATTCAGGGGAGAGAATTCGGACAACAGTTTAAACTAATTTTGAACCAGATAAACTGTTAAACTGTGTGTTGACAAAATGATGCAACCGACCAGTTTGGAGCTGATGGTTTTACTTAAGTCCGTCACAAATCGAATTAAGCCATACATATTATTTATATAACTAACTAACTAACTACAAATATGTATCGATAAAATCCGACAAAAAATAAAATGGTGACTGCATTTTTGAATAATAAATCTGACTAATGATAGTATGATACCCATAAGTAACTAAATCGAGTGAATCGGCTGTATTTTTGCGCAAAAGCAAAAGAGGTGAAGAAAAAAAAAAAAAAAAGTTGGCGGCTTAAAATGCGCGGGGGCGGGCAACATTCAGTGAGTGACAGGTCGTCAGGTCATTTGGCCAGAACAAAGAAGAGGGAATGACAGGTCGTAGGGGGGGAGGGAAGAGTTTTCTGCTGCTTCCTCATCAAGTCGGGAGTTTGTTGCTTGCCTCCTCCTAGGTTATTAGAACTGAGGATGTGTATGGTAGTTAGTTAGTTAGCATTGGGTGAAGAGGGAGTGTGTCGGTGGTGGTGTAGGGTAGGGTTGTTTGTGACTGTTGTTGATTAGGCTCTTTTATTTTTATTTTTAAAAAAAAAAAAAAATTTGTTGATTGTGATGGCGAAGATGGCGTTGGGGTGCGAGCCGGTGGTGGGGTCGCTTTCCCTAACTCCGGCGAAGAAGAAGGAGTACAAGCTCACCAACAGGCTGCAGGAGGGGAAGCGCCCTCTTTACGCCGTCGTCTTCAACTTCATCGACTCCCGTTACTTCAACGTCTTCGCCACCGTCGGCGGCAACCGCGTCTGTCTCCCTCCCTCCCTCTTAATTCCTTTACTTGCACCTTTCTTCTTAACTTAGCTTTTATGTTTTACTTATTGTTTGTTTGCATGATTATTTGTTTGTTCAGGTCACTGTTTATCAGTGCTTGGAAGGGGGCGTTATAGCGCTGCTCCAGTCTTATATAGATGAAGATGTAAGATTTTACCTTTTCTTTTTAAAACCTTTTTTTTTTTTTCCCCCTTCTTGTTTTTTGGTTAGGTCATCATTCTCTTGTTCCTTTGTTGTCTGTGTTCGTGTATTGTGATGTTATTGTGTATGTAACCAACAAAAAGCATCCTCCTTTCCTTTGGCATAAAAAGGGAAAATGTACATTGGGTTTTTTTTTTTTTGTTTTCATGCATTTGGTTTTGTAGATCAGAAGGATGAGTCTTTTTACACGGTGAGCTGGGCTTGCAATGTGGATGGAACACCCTTTCTTGTGGCTGGGGGAATCAATGGCATTATACGTGTCATTGATGCCAGTAATGAGAAGATACATAAGGTAATTTCTTCTTCTCCTCCTCCTTATTCTTTCAAGTAGTTACTGTTAAACCGTCATTCCCTGTTTGAGATGGTTGCCCCATGGTTACTCGTTTTTCTCGGTTTAGCTGCTAGTTGGAATGTAGCATGCTCCCAGTATTGGCTTTCACTTGAATGCAGTGAGACTAATATGCCATTTTTTTTTATCTCCTGTGTGTGAATGTGTAGAGTTTTGTTGGCCACGGAGACTCTATAAATGAAATCAGGACGCAGCCATTGAAACCTTCACTCGTGATATCTGCAAGCAAAGTAATCGGTGCTTCTTTCCCTTTCTCCTTTCTTATGTGTCTGTTTGTTTGCACACAATGAAACATTTGCATGCGGATCGATGACCAGGATGAATCTGTTCGGCTTTGGAATGTCCACACTGGGATCTGCATCTTGATCTTTGCTGGAGCAGGGGGCCACCGAAATGAAGTCTTGAGTGTGGTTAAGTGTAGACTGCAGCATTGAGCTGCTCCTCGGTTATAGAAAAATAATATCTTTTGCTTAGTATTCAAAAATATATCTTTTGGTTACAAGTTTTATCCTGTTTGTTCTGTGGATTAACTGAAGTTGATTGTTACTATAGGACTTCCATCCTTCAGACATCTATCGCATTGCAAGTTGTGGCATGGACAACACTGTCAAGATTTGGTCAATGAAAGGTGAGCTACATAGTACTTATGATCTATCATAGAGAGGTATACTTCAACTAAAAAGCTTGCTGCATTTTGGCCATCATTGTACATCTAGAGTGGTACTAGGAAAAAAAGAATTCTGTCCAGTTGACCTGCATGTTGAAACTGTCTGGTAGGTTGGCCAGATTAGGCCTTTAGCTATATTGTATCCGTTGGTTGGTTAAATTAGATATTCTCCCAATTTATCATTTTAAATTTATTTCTTATACTTATTGCTTCTAACCATGTCCTTAAAATGTATGCAGAGTTTTGGACGTATGTAGAGAAATCATTCACATGGACTGATCTTCCTTCAAAGTTCCCAACAAAATATGTACAATTTCCTGTGAGTAGTAGTTTTTTTTCCCTTTAATTCAGTGAAAGATAATCAAGACTTGCTCCATGTTATTTGAGTTTATTTTGTCTTGTCAGGTATTCATAGCGTCAGTTCATTCAAATTATGTTGATTGCAACCGTTGGCTGGGTGATTTTATTCTATCAAAGGTGGGCAGTTGCTTTACTCTGCACTCTGTGATCTACAATTTCAGACTCCAGTGAAGTTTCTATTACAACACTTGCATGCATGGCGTTTTTCCCAGTTTTATTTTCATTTGTTAACCTTTTATAGAGCCTTTGGTCTTCTCAATTAAGCAATGTCTAAAATTGTACTTTACTGGTTGCTTTGTCAGTGTCAAATAGTGTCCTTCACAATAACAACAGGTGAATTAGGAAAAATGACAAGGACTCTTCTTATATGTGTTAAAGCATTATCTGGTTTAGGTAGCATTTCCAAAAAAAATCCTTGCAGGCACATTTTTGCTTGCTGGGGTATGAAAACATTGTCTATTCTTACATCAGTTTATTATGATACATTACTGCAGAGTGTTGACAATGAGATAGTGTTATGGGAGCCAAAACTGAAGGAACAGTCTCCCGGAGAGGTTAGTGTTGCCTGAATAGTTCTTTTATCGACAATGCAATTTTTCAGATCTCTAGTTTCCTCTTGTTTATCAGTTACATCTTTGGCTCTTGTTACCTGATCATCTCCAGTTAGCACACAAACATAGTAAATTCACCTTTCAGCCATTTTAAGTGATTATGAACTTTTACCTGTGTAGGGTACTGCTGATATCCTCCAAAAATACCCTGTTCCTGAATGTGACATTTGGTTCATCAAGTTTTCTTGTGATTTTCATTACAATGCAGCTGCTATAGGTAATGAAAACCTGATGGTTTCCATCCTGGAAATTATCTGATGAACATTTTGCTAATTTCAGTGCTGATTGCCGTCAAATCAGACTTTCCCTGCTTTATATCACAGATGTGAATTGTGAGATTTTGGCGTGTCTGCATTGAAACAGGGAATAGGGAAGGGAAGATCTATGTTTGGGAACTGCAAAGTAGCCCTCCTCATCTCATTGCAAGGTCACACAAAGCCTTAATGCTTCCCATTTACAATTTTTCGGCATGCATTCATTGACCAATACTGTTTCTATATCAGGTTGTCTCATCCACAATCCAAATCTCCAATTAGACAGACAGCAATGTCCTTTGATGGGAGGTAGCGCAGAAATTACTGCCGTTTTATTCCAATGTATTAAAACTGTTAAATGATTTTCATATGACGTTTGATTCTCTCTTTTTCAGTACAATCCTAAGTTGCTGTGAAGATGGAACAATATGGCGCTGGGATGTTACAGCTTCTTAAGTTCTCTTCCAGGCTGTAATTTAAGATCTGTTCACAGCTAATTTTGTTGATCGAGTCTAATGTAATGGATTGTTGAACTGCTGTCGTAAGAAATTGAACATATAAGATCCCTCTAACTAAATTTGCTCGCCTAAAGTTCTGTGTATAAACGGACACATGGATACTGTGGCTTCTATACCTCTGTTGCCTGAATCTCCCAAAATTGACTCCAACTTATACAAGGAAGTGGAGTTGGAGACATTTGTTACCATAGCATAGAACTTATCCAACACCACTTTGTATTGCAAATACATCAAACTACATAAAACTCTACCTTGTTGGATAACATTAACGGAGGGAGAATTGTTTGAGACAAGAATTTTTCTACGGAAAGTTGTTCCGACTGATTTTTCAAATGAAGCCCAGTTTCACAATTGTGAGTTCGCATTTGCCCATAAAAGTGAACAGGATGAATCAGTTGATTCAGAAACATGACCAAAGGAACAAAACCGTCGTGCCTTGGGAGAAAGAAGAGAATAATTCAACCCTTTTGCACCTTTATTTTCTTCCTTACCGGTCTTTTTCGAACCAAGAAAAAAAAAAGGCAACATTCTCCATAATTTCATGCCTCCCATCCTCTTCTTTCCAACATGAAATAAACCACTTCCTTTCCTTCAATTTTTCATTTTCTATATTAGTTTCACTTGACCCTTTTTTTTTTTTTTTGTCTACTTACCAAGTTGGTCGTCGCAATCTCATAACCATGGCAGGATGCCAATTTTCAGTGCTCCTCTAGTCCAGGATTACGAGATTGAGCTAACTTCTGTTACTAAATGCAGAGCCAAAAACCATCACTGCAATGGCTTAGTTAATTTGAGCAAGGCCTATTTTGATTAAACAATTATCGCTATGTTTAGGATGCTCTAAATCATACTAGCAATATATAATACTGTCTTTAGTAGTAATGATTTCTCCCGCTGCGGCAAATCTTGATGAATAAATAAAGAGCTCCTGTGCACCACTGTGTGCCACTGTCAACCCAAACAACAGTGTAGACCTGATTCCAGAAAAGCAAAGATTTATGATTATGAACCTTAGGAACGCTTAAGAAGGTTCCAAAAACTGAATGTCAAAAGAACATGCTATTTTCACTGAAAGCAAGGATGTTACTGGAGGAAAAGAATGAGTTCCTTTCATTGCGGCCCAAATTCACTATAGGGTAAAATCTTTCTTTACATCATATGAACAACTTCCATTTCTGCCTCGTTACTGTAATGCTCAACATGCATCTATATCTATGGGTATATACAGCAAAGAATTGGTACACTATTTGATTGGATGCTTTGCATCCCAAAATTTTACAGCCGGGAGGGCCAGTCAAATTTGTCCTCGTAACTGCGTCAACAAACTCTTCATACTTTCAAGCTTTAGGCTGAGTTGTTTGACATCAGCAAGATGCTGAGTGGAGGATCCAGAAACAGATAAATCAGTAATTAGGGCATCACATTTCGCCTGAGAATCCCTAAGTTCCTCCTCCAGAGAAGCAACTGTTGATCCAATGATTGTACCCTGACTAGCAGTAATCAGATTTGATGACTGAGAGAAACCCACACTGCTGGGACTTGTAGCCCTGCTAAGCTTTGCAGGGGAGAACATTTTGTCAAATCCCTCGGTTCCTGCCGGGCATAAAATTTAGAATTATGAACCATCACCGAGAAACAATTATAAATACACGAAAGACCCAAGAGGCAAACCAAACAATGCAAAAACTAAAACATGAGAAAAGGATGTCCCTATCTTAGCCTTGACAATCACCAATGAATCAATCTAACTACTTTTACTGTAAGAGAATAAATGCAAGTGAAAGTCATAAATTCTACCAAGATTGCTCAGTTGCTCTATGGCCGACCGGCCAATTGACTGTTCTAGTTTGAGTAGCTTCAGGAATCCAGCAGTAATGCGACCCATTGCGTCAACTTCAGACTTGCACAATAAAGCAAGGTGTTGGAGCTCATCTTTGGTCACAATAGCCTCAATCTACAAGGTAATAAGTAGTACTGTCAGGCAGATGCTCTATGAAAATATATAGCAGTAATCAAATATCCCGAAGTTATTATCCCATACCGGTTGCTTGACAGAGAATTTAAAGTTTTCCACTAGCCAGTTGGCCATTTCATCCTCAACGTTTTCCTCAGAGATCACCAAACGAACTTCAAGATTAATCCCACCAAATGTCTCAATAACTTCCTTCGTCCCATTTGCAGTAATAGGAGCGCCCTTCTGCACATGTGGCTTCAAGGTCTGCAAGCCTTCCACCCCAACCTACAAGAATCCTCATAATATACTAATTAAGTATCTTTTTTTTTTTTTGGTCAAGACTCATTAAGTATCATGACAGAAATAAACAGAGGCTCAAAATTAAGAAGCACATGTAAAACTCTTTGGTTTCGGTAGCATTGACAACAAAACAATGAATAAGTACTAGTTGATCAACCCAGTGGCAAATTCCATCGTCTCCAGGAAAAGAGAAAATAAAATATGTATCAAATTTTTGCTTCTTTATGCTAGTCTCAACCATTGAACAAACATTTTAAAATCAAACACTCATGCGATTTAGTTGCCGATGATGACTAATTGTTGCCAGAGAAACTTTTTAATTTCTAAAGTACCAACGAGCAAGAACTCTCATACATCCAAGCATTTGCACCAGGAGATAACCTAAGATCCCACCCAAGCTATAACATCAGCTTCTAAGAACCTCAAGAAGGTACGAGAAAGTAAGTCCAACATGACTTTTTCAAAGGAAATCACAATCAATGATTTATTGAAAGATCCTCTAACACTCACCAAAAAGATTTTATAGAATAATTAAATGCTCAAGCAAAAAAGGGAGGGGCAAAAGAATAGATAGAGATTCAAAGAGATCCTTACAGTGACCACTTCCACTGGAAATTTCTGCTTTCCAAGTGACATGACTTTGCCATTTGGCCCCTGCTCTGGGCTACTTTTCCCTTTTATTAGCAGGCTCCGGAAACTTGTGTGCCAACACCTGTCCTCTCTCCCCGTATCTTCATGATTGTAAAACCACCACCTTTCAGCCATCTCTTGTGCACCTTCAAGGGCAAATAGCCAGTCTTTCAATTCTACACACACATCAACATCATCAGGAATTCCCAGTTGCAGGAATCCACCATCAATACTATCTTTACCATCCCCTGAACCTCCATCTGTATAAAGAACAAAGAAACAGGACAAAATGATCAAAGTATAAGCCTTCAAACTAGTGAGCATCAGCATAACTAGAATGACCAACTATAAGAAACCGGGTTCCGCACCTTTTAGGTCATCGATCATTAGTGGAGAAGTCTTAAAAAGTTTAGAAAGCGGGCCTGATGACAAATACTCTAATCCTTTGGAAAGCCCCTCCCCAGGACCACCATCAGACCCCAGGATTCCAAATCGATGCAACAGGGCTTCAGCATAATTCATACCTCCACCAAGACGGACACCAGATATACAGGCAGCCACACTCAGACTATGGCACTCTCTGTCCTTTTCACTGAAAGGAATCACGTGGACCATGCTTATGTCCAGGAAAGGAGTCCCATTAGTAATACCATTTGGTTGACATTTCTTTCCATTGTGCACCCAGAAAACAGCTCTTAGTTGAGGATATCCATTTGCAATAACCAGATGACCGGTGTCAACAGACCTTAAAGCTGTGCCATTTTCTTGGGCCAAGCTTCTCTCGGTCTCTACACAGTCCACCTCAACACTCTGCCAGCGTAAAAATGATGACACGGCAATTGCACCACCAAGGGTTCTGTGAGTAACTTTGACAAAAAGATCATCCCCAGTGAACTGAACCAGTGGCATACCATCAATGCTTATGTCAGAGGACTCTAGAAATCTAAGCCGCAGTTCCTTCACAGCTAAGCTTACAGCAGTATCACATGGAACATTATCGATTAGCCTTCCACCTGCAGATTCATTAAAACTTCTCTTTGGTCTTCTATCTCTTCCAACTGAAGCAATCTTTTCACTGACATTACCAAAGTAAGCATACAGATCCAAGACAAAGAATAGCTGATCAACAGAGGTGTTCGAAAAATATTGTTCACAAGAAACCCCTACTCTGACAACACCGCCTGGAGGAGGAATTTTAGTTAATGGACTACCATCTGCAGATATCATAGCCACCTCCATACAGGCATCCTTTAACTCAACACAGCTCCACAAGCCTGAAGTCATCCCCTGAGTACTCTGTGATCTGGTCAAGCTGTTAGTTGTTTCCAGAGACAAAATAAGGTCTGATGCTCCAGCAGTCCATTTTTTCTGGCTAGCATCAATTGGTTGACCATCCCAGAGACAGAAGCAAGCAGGATCCTTATCAAGGTTCAGTAGCCTGAGTTTTAGCTTAGGTGACTCTGAGAAGAACAAGCTTCCAACATGAAGCCTTGCCCCTGTAAAGGAATTCTGGACAATTGAGTTTCTGTCCTGCGCTGGATTATGTGATCGACTTACATCCAGGGGAATACTAATATCTAATTCCTTGAGAGAAAATTCAAGAGAGTTTATTGAAAAATCTGGTAAAACATCCCCAGGATTGACAACAATCCCATCCGCCAAGAAAGAAGATATCCTCAAACATGATTCTTCTTGAAGGTGGATCTGATAAAACAATGTTAAGTGATCATTACAAATGAGTATTTATGGGCGACAAAAGGTAATATAGATCAACAACTCATACCATAATAGGCTGACAAGTAATAACTGTTTCGGAAGCAAAAGAAGGTGGCACAGGAGAGGGCTGGATCTTAATAGAATGGAGACTTATCAAAGGAGTACCAGCACTCAACTGCCACTGATGCTCTCCAAGAGGATATATTGGGGGACAAAAATTTTGAGCTGCAAAAACAATTAATAATTAGAGTCATTAAAACTGATTTAAACTCCTTGGCAACAAACAGCACACCTCCACAGTCACAAGACAGATAAATAATACCAAAGTTGGGAATGTGCACAGTATTTGCAGGAACGCCATGCATTGATGGCTGTGCTAGAGTACATGGAGGGCGCGAGAAGGTGTCCCTGCATTTCAGAAATCACACAACAACAAAAACCAAGTTACATACTGATATGATATCACTTAAAATAATAACCACATATGTCATTTCTCAATGGTCTAGCACAAATGTATCATGTTAAAACAAACCAAGAGTAATAGTGATCTTTCTTCATCCACCAAAACCAACTTATGTGAAATGGAATGTGTAGCTCATGATCATGAACTGGACGCCTGAAGACATGTGCAAATGAATTTAAGACATTACTACTTTTCCATTACAAATAAATCCAATTAATTTCTCAATGCAATTATCTTCTGATCTAAGCTGAAGGTTTTGATACAGGAACTATCCTTGGTATTAGCAAGAGCAACACGACTTACCTGGATGCTCTATATGATTCAGAATACTTTCCAAATAATAAACGGATAAAGCTCAAAATCCTCATTGCGCACATAATAGTTTAACTTCTGTGGATTATTATCCCAAGATGAAACCACAATTCAATTGAGCGGTTCACAGAAAAGTACCACAGAGTAATGCTTTCACCGCCAGGTGTTTTTAATCTTCTAATTCAATGAGGCTTTTGCTGTTTTACACGCAAGAAACAAAATTAAAAAATCCTAACCTCAACATGCTGAATATGAACTACAATCTCTCTTCAAAGTATGCAACAGCCAGAAACAGCTGCGAAGGTGATTTTCGAAAAATCAAATTCTTAGGTTAGGAAACTTTTTTAGAAAAAGAGAAGGCAACTGAAATTTAACTGGATAAAACAGCTTCATGACAACCTTATGAACTTTCCAACTGGAAATCAAGAGCAATATTGTTCTGACAGGAAGGCAATAGAGACTCTTCATGGTCTTTTGAATTTATCAAAATACGGTTTTGATAGTAACACTTAAAAAATTCTGTTCAATGCAATAGGTTTTCAATAACCACAACTTTACAGGTTCAGAAAGAAATATTTAATCATGACTTAACCTATGGGAAAACCAAGAGAAAACTGCATTGATGATCTTAGGTTTTAAGTGTTAACTAAAACTTCAGGCGTTGAGTTGCGCAGATGAAAACAGACAAGAAAAGAATGAGTAGTCTCAAACTAGTCATCCAAGCGCTGGTCTCACTTATATTATATAACTATGATGCAAATTACTTTAATGCAACTCACGTCCTTTTAACAAATTCCATCACTAACCTGTTTAGATTTTTATAGGATGCAAGTCTTGTTAGCAAGCATAGTCAAAAAGGAAGAATATTATATCAGAAAAATCACAATTTATTAGCTACTGAAACTTTTAGTCGATGAAAAGTTCTGAGAAGGTAAATCTTATTTACAAATGTAAGCATTCATAAAAATATAGATACATAGATAGATGATTAATTAAAAATTCAGATAATGTTACTATCGAATGATTATGTCTAGATGTCATTGCAACAGGCCAGCATCTTAATTTTTTTACCAAACCAACTGAGCCGTGGTTTTCTAAGAATTGATAACAAAAGAAAAATTATTCAGAAAGAAGCATAATTCTAAAACTGAAATAAAATAACATAAGCAAGCCAAGAAGGTTGTCCTCCACAGTGAAACTAGATGCTCAGATAACATGAAGCATCCCTCATCTATAGAAATCCTCTGAAAACTGCTGAATGCCACGAGGCAGAAAAACCATTCATCACAGAATAATGAACAAACAGATATCAATCATTAAATTTTGGCATCCATGTGCTCTTGAACACACCACAATTGTATAGCCACAGTTAAATTATATATAAAAAATGCTCCCCTTTCCTAAATAAGTGTTAAAGCAAGAAAAAAGAAGAAATACATTTAGTTTTGGCAATAAGCTTATTTACAGGTTATGGTTTGACTCTGTTCCTGAAAAGTATGTTCATCGAAGGGCTTGATGAAGATGTAATGATGATGCTGACATTTGAAGATTCGGACATAATTCAAATGGTACTTTTATCCAATCCAAAACAAGAGGGGTAAGGTCTGAAATTCAAGTCACACCTTCAACATCGACCATATCAAAAGAATCTCCAATTCAAAACAGACCTAGTTTATTTAAATCTATGAGCACGCCCAATTGATTTTAGAATAGTTCAGCAACTGAATTTCAGGCCATCATACATTAAATTTTCCCTTTTAAAAATAATTTAAAACAATACAAAAAACTACTATTCAATGGGTTCCTTTTTAATTGGATGCACCGAACAACGAACACTCAGATTGCGGAAGCTAGCCCAAAGCAAGGACAAATGTCCAGATTGATGATTAACAGACAAAATGTCTACTACAATCTTCTGGAAAAGAGAGGCAATGCGTGTACCTTAAGAACAATCCTCCAACCATAACCTTGGTCAAGTTTTTAGCAGCTTTTCCATCAGAATTTGTAGCCTGAAAGAAAACAATCCAACATGAGTTCTTGGACAGCCAAAGATCACAACAACCACAATAGCAAAGTCAAGGAAGTTAACAACATGTTATGCAATATTCTCAAAGATCTTAGGCCCTAAAAGGGCAAGAAGTGCAAAATACATAGTGAATGTATGCATCATTTATTGGAGTTTAGGAATCACCAAGACTATTAAAATGGGTCCATGTGATAGACATTTATGAATTTAAAATTCTTGCCACTAACTCACAAAAGGTTTGACTGTGATAATATTTTGCACAAGAAGCTTTGAACGTTCATTGATTTCTTATTCGCCACAGCCAGAGTGAATCAACCTTTCCCTATCTACAATCTCTACGGATTCATCAGAAACATTCAAAATAATACGTTCTTAGGAAAAAATAATAACTTAAATTGTTAGACTGTAACAAAAATTAGTACCTTTCTTATCTACCAATCTCCACTAGATCCATCAGCAATTCAAAATAACATGCACTTAAGAAAAATAACTATTTAAGATTCAGAGATTCTAATGGACCAAAAAAGAAAAGACTGATAGATTCTAACAAAAATTTGGACCAGGGAGCACATAATGATATTAAAGCTTGATGGCTAAGTTAAGTTTATTCTAACACTGTACACAAACATGACTAATCAAAAAATAACAGTCTACTACCATGTGGTTAATTCACGGTTACAGATACATTGCTCTATGTTTCGTAATAATAAAAAAAAAAAAAATTGGCCCCAAAACTAAAAGTTACTATTTGAGAGATATAAGACAATACCCGAGAAAAAAGGAGGGACTGCATCAGAAGCTCAAGCTGGAATTCTGCCAAATAAATCCAGTGATGAATGCATGGTAAGTATAACCGAAGATTCAAGAATGAAAACACTCATGTACTAAAGTGCAAAATACCACTCCATACATACATCTAGGTCAAAAAGTGGACCCATGACTGTATGGCAAAGCAAAGGATCCGTACTCGTAACAAAGCACAACTTATTCCACTGGATGCAATTATGTAACGCCAAAGCACAAATAGGAGATGAAGGAAACATGACATAAATTAATTAAAAGATTGTAAATTTTAGTAAAAAATAATCTTGATTTTCTTTTTTAGTGGAATAATAACTTCATCAATGCCTGGTGAGGTAACAAATCATATGAAGAAAAGAAAAAAGAGAGTAATGGAAACAAAACCCAACAAACCAGTATCTTTAATGCAGAGAAATATGTGGTCCACAACAATGGAGACAAGAGAAAGTCCTGCTGCTTCCGTGGATCTCTGCCACAATTGCAAGAGAGAGGGAGAGTGAGAGACTGTTGCATTAGACTGACAAAGTTGCATTAGACTGACAAAACTTCAGAGTGAAAATGATAAAATTAACCAATAAGAGCAATATGAAACCTCCTGAGCTTGTAGATCTACGTCGCCTCTATTAAGACACACATACAATCCAGTCAAGAAGCGAAGAAAAGCGCGAAGTCCTGTTCACATGATGCTACATTAATTACTGCAGCATTTAGACCACAAAAAATACCAGAAATATGGGTCTCTTGGAGACATTTCAGTCATACCAGGTTCACTCAATGCCGGACAGACAGCTTCTGGTATATGTAATTGAACCTCGAGTCCAAGTGGACTGTTAAGTTCAGTCCTCTGCACTGTGATCTGGTATAATAAATAAAGTTATGACACAGAGGAGGACTAGCAACCATCTGAAAGTAGAACAGTCTGGTACCATTGTCTATCATACAAAAACAATATTAATACGTGAAATCAATTATTAACAATTACATAAGCTTCTCCAGATATTCCTTCCAGAAAACGTTCTCCACCAAAGAAAGCTCGCTTAGCACCATCATCATCTCTCTGAGGTCCTCCTTCCCGAGAACGTGCTAAACTGGCATCGGCGAACATATCAGGATGAGGAAGCAGATCAATTGATAATGAATCCCATTCAAGTTTCTATCAAGGAAGAAATTTAACCTCGTCAGATAAGATGAAAATAATTGAAGGACATGTATACGAGTAAAACAACCACATGACAAAGCACCATTCCATCACCTGGAAGAAAACCAGCACAACCTAGATGCAGAAAAAGTAGCATTTCTGATGTATCAAGAACTTGTAAAATACCTTAAACACATATATGGACTTCTTGTTATTGTTGAAGTCACGTGCCTCCTTAAGATTTACAACCTGCACCACAAAAGCATTAACATAAGCTGTTCAACTAAAGCAATCGAGATACAGAACTATATCACATAGCAAATATCACCTGCCAATTTTCATTGGTAGTATAAAGCAAAAGGTTGCGTATGGTAATGGATGCCAGTGGTGATGCCCTGTTCATAGAAGAAACTGATAGATAAGAGTCCATAACGGCTAATTAATGACCTTTTATCATTTAAGTTCCAAAGTTGCAAGCCATTGCACATCCTCAAGAAGTTTGCTCAACCATTGATAAAATTCAAACATAGATCCGACCTCTAGATCAAACAATAGGCTCCAATTTTAGGAAATACTAAGTATCGCCAACGGCTCAAACAAAACATAGATGCATGAGCAAAGAAACATCCAATAAGGCAATAACACTAAGCAAGTGAAGTTTTTAACAGTTAGCACTTGCCAACTTAGATTCCCAGACACAAGCAGACATATCATACAACAAGAACATACCAAGCCGCTCCTCCCTCTCGTCCAGCACTCCCACGTGTTTCAAGAAGAAGATTGACAGTAGACACCTGGATAGTCATTCCATCTGCAATCTGGAAATGAACATAAGCAGCTGTTATCCACATATCTACACTGCATAGCATGTATAAGACGTGCCTTACAAAAAGAAAAGTTTTATGGGTTTCCAAATTGCATAAAAACACTTTCAGCCATTATCTCGGATCTTGTCCAATTAGTCATTGATGCACATACATTGACTGCTACTGGCCATGCAAATAGAATCACCCTCTCAGATCAGTTAGATTAGTAAGTGTATTTTCCAACCACTCAAAAAATAAATGTGTTCGTCAATAAGGAGATTTTTTCCTCCATTCAGCTCTTCAATGGCCCAAACTTCTAACTATAGATTATGTAATTGTAAATCATTTATCACAATATTTCTACAATCCACTAAATTTTGTTCCTGAGCTTCAGTACAAGGTTAATTCATAGTTGCGTCCTCCCAGCAGCAGTACAAATTGCCTGATATAGGCGACTCACTAATCTCTACTCTTCTTACACAATTCAACGTTTGTAAAACTCAAGCAAAGGAAATGCTTCTATGTCTAAGCTTATAGCAGTTTCAGGATTCAGAAAGTATCACATTCACAAGATGTACACCATAAACATTGGATACAAACAAAAAAAAAAAGCGACAATACCAGAGATGGCACCTAACCTTATCAGCGAAACCATAACCGCTACCTTTACTGGAGCCAGCAGAAGCTGAAGGACTGCAAGAACAAACAAACATTTTACGGACTAAAAAAAAGGCATAAGCAATCACGCCAAAAAAAATAAATCGAAAATGCAGCAGCAGGACCTGGTGGAGCAACTACAGGCATCAAAATCACGATTCTCCTCCAGAACCAAATCCAGCTTATCGATTTGCACGACAATCGGCTCTACTTGTACATTACTAACATAAGGAAGCTGGAAAAGATGGAAAAACACACACACACACACCACCAAACAGCAAAATACATTTACACTTCCGATATCCAGTAACTAAAACACTAAAACAAACAGCCGAGAAATAAGGCAAAAAAAAAAAAAACAAAAGAACAAAATACTAACAATAATCTCGAACTTTCCAACTCTGGCTTTAGTTACATTCAAGGCCGGTGGCAGTCCCATGCTCGCGTGCAAGGCATCTCCACTTATATCTAAAAAAACCACACAAACACCGAAAAAAGGAGAAAAAAAAAAAGGCAAGTGAAAAAATTAGATTCAAGCAGGTCATCATTTCTCGAGAATTCCAAAATCAGCCGGGGGGAGAAGAGAAGAACAGGCTTGCCTAAATTGGAGAGCTGGACGGTGCGGCCCTGGAGCTTGAACTGATCTCTGGTGAAGGACTTGAGCCAGTACTTGAGCGTGTACTCCAAGGCACGTGCCAGTATCGCCTCCATTGGTGATCGCCGGATTCAGCTTCTCCAGAGATCCGGAAACTGAATCGCGCGCTACCGAGATAGAAAATGAGATGAAGAGGATAACGAATTTTGGTGGCGTAGGGTTTTGATTTGTTTTAGGTGGTGAAAAAAAGAAAAAGGAACGATAATTTTGTGAGTGAAGGATTTGGAAGTTGCTGTTCGTTGTGTGTGATAATTCTTTTTTTTTTTTTTCCTAAAGCGTTATGTTACTTTACTACAACCAGCAGTTTTTTTTTTTTAGGGAATCTAGAGGAGCAAAGAAAGGAAGAATGCAAGAGAGGAAGGAAGAAATGGTTCGCACGTGCGGCACGTGCAAGAGGGTAAGGTAAAGGGAAACTGATTATGCATACAAAGGAAAGTGCATTGGATCGCGGGGGAACTGTGCTCTGTATATATGTGTCAGGCGGGGTCAGGTCGGTTCTACTTTGTTCCTCGAATTTTATTTTTTAAAAATAGAAAAGTTTTTGCTTACAGTTTTTTAAAATGCAAAGAAATAAAAATGTTTTGGGCTTAGAACGAGTGACTCCCCTCTCTTGCTTATAGAAATTATAAGATAAAGTAGAAATCCTTAGCTTGTTATCCTATTCAAAATTGGAGCGATCATGTTTCTTTTTTTCTCGTTTATCTTATGCGATGATATTTGGAAACATGTACATGGACTGAATTGAGATGCAGCTGTGCCCAGAATTCTCTGATACTGTCAATTGATTTTGATATTTTGTTGTTTTAGTAAAATAGTGTGGATCATGCATGTCCTTTTTCGTTTTCAAATTGATGATAGACGGCGTCTTAACTTAACCCCTGGTTTTTGTTTAAAACTGTGTGTTTCGGTGCATAAACCGTGTTCTAATTTCTTACTCGTTCTCTTTTGTTTGTTTTTTTTTTTTCTTGAAACTCGTTCTCTTTTGTTAGTGCGTCACAATTTGGGATAAATGTAACCAAGAACCCCAACAACCAATGCTTGAGCAGTAGTAGTTCCCTTCCTTCAACTCCATTCTGCTAATGCCATGAAATTAACAGCGTAGCTAATTCCTTGATAGTTATAGATTGCTTTAGAAGGTTAAAGCTAAAGCAGCTTTGAGTCTTGCTCAATCATTCTATTGCCCGCATCATACAGTAATGCCATTAAAGTATTTGACAATTACAAAAGTGTTTTTTCACTAAAACATTAGACTAAACCCTTTAGTGATCTATGTTTTAGCTCTTTGAAGTTTGAAGTCTATAATTTTTGACTTATTTTCATCCTTGTGTTTAGTCCACTTGGTCTAATTTGGTTTGTTTCACCTAAAGTATATGAAAATTGTTGAGATAGCAAGTTTTCCAGAACCACGTCACTATATGAAACTCATATGTCAAGTCTAAAAAACTAAACGGGTGGCTTGCGATGTGATTGATGTGTAATTGATATGTGGGGCCCACATAGCTGACGTGGCACCAGAAATCTTGCCACGACAGCAAATTTTCACCGAATTCCGTTAAAATAGACCAAATGGAGTTAACAAAAAGATGAAAATAAGTTGAATTCCAACATAGAGATGACTTCTAGAAAGGTAATACATAGATAAAAAAAAAAAAACCTTTAGTTTCTAAAACATTCAATTTAATGTTCCAGCCCATTATTCTACATGGCCCAAAAACTTTTGAGCGGGCCTTTATTTGTTTTTCTTTGATTTGTGGATCTTTACTTTATTCTTAAAAGTCTAAGCTCAAAGCCGAATCTTTCTTTTGCAGGCCGATAAAAAAGGAAAAAAAGACTTGAGCATCTCCATATGTACGCAGTCGTCTGTGAAGGGAGAAAAAAAAAAGTTAGCCTACGGATGCTTATATCTTCTAATGGCAAACTGGAAGGTTTACATATTCGATTATATTAAAAAAAATAATCCATTGGAAAATACAAAAGGAAAATGATAGAATAAAGTGTTCTCTACCTGTTATGAATAATATATATTTAAAGCAAGAAAAATAAGAATTTGGAGAGGGAGAGATTGAAGCACGAGAAGAAATAGGAAGAGCTGAGGGTGGAGGAGAAGAGCTTCAGCTCAGTTTTTCCAGTTCCTTTAATTTCTGTGTGGTGTGATATTTATACACTGAGTTAGGTACAACAGTTTTACACATGTTTTATAACACTCCCCCCTTGAATACTGTTGTACTTTAGGTAGAATACGATTTTTGGGACAACTGCCTCATTAAAAACCTTATCAAGAAAAACCCAGTGGGATAAAAACTTGGTGAAGGGAAAAAGAGTGCAGTGCTTATTCTACTCCCCCTCATTTTGGCATCCCTTGATACATGCCAATCATCCTTGGCAGCTTTTGGTAACATATGACTTGTCCGATCACTTTTGATACATCAAAAACTTTAAATTTTGGGCAATATAGGCAGCATTATCTTCATAGTTTGTTGGAGCTTCTTCCTTGCTATCTTGCTTTTGTTGTCCCGATGATGTAGCAATTTCACGTGTAAAGTTGTAGCACATGCCTGTCTGTGCTTTATGTTGATCAAATAAAGGACCTGCATCTACAAAGACCAACTATATTCTCTTCGGGTTTACAGGATTAACTTAATATCACATTTGTTATGCCCCGAAGATAAGAGCAAAGTTATATCTTACAAATAGGCTCTCGTCAAAAGCTTCAGGCTTAGCAATATAAATTGCACTTTTACAGGGTATTCCAGGACCATTCTAATTTTTTGATGAGATTTTTCATCTCAAGTTCTTTATTTACATCCAACATTTGGAGACTTCTTCAGGAGTTCCAATAATAGTATATAAACGTAAGCAACAATAATAAGTTCAAATATATATGCAAGAATAATCATACTATATATACTCAAATTTGGTTTAAACCATATAAAGATCAATTTAGCTTAATATTTGTATATTCCCGGGAATTAGTTGCTTCAAGCAACTTGAATCCTTCAGGGATTCTCATGCATATGCCATGACTTATGGATCCATAGATGTAGGCTGTAATAGCATCCATTTGATGCATCTCTAATTCTTTTCACATTATGCCAGACTTACCAAAAATAATTGCATCCACCACAGAGGAGTATATCTATCTCCTCACAATTAATACCAAGTCGTTTGGGTAAAACCTTTTACGATAAGCCGTGCTTTGTATCTCTCTATTATAATTCTCTTTTCGTACAAATACCCATTTTCAATCGACTGGTTCCACACCATCTGGTGTGCGGACTACAAGTCCGGATAGTTTCTTGCTTCACAACGGACTATAGGTCCAGAAAATATCTCGCTTCACAAGCGATTCTATCACAGTCTAATTATATCTCTTTATTTTGGCCAATCATACTGCACCTACATTCATTAATAGATGTAGGTTCAAGATCCTCAATTTATTTCAAAATATTTAAAAATATATAAAATAAATATTTCGTCGACGGTTATTTTACGTCGGTTCCATCTTATTCCTGACACTGTAATTGAGATCTCACCATACACATTTATTTCAAGTACCTGAGTTACTTCTGGAACTTTATCAATTGTGTCAAAAAACCTCTTCTGGAGGATTTTTCTCTACTTGAGGACTTTTAATTTGAACCTCTACTGGAGGCCTTATTTTCTCACTGGGGCCATCTTTATTTCTTTGCTCCTTTTTATCTATCGAGAATTTTGTTTTCTTTTGGAACCGAGTATATTCTATGCTTCTTGCGTACTTTAGATTCATTTGCATACAGTAATTGTTCTTTAGGAACATCAATTTGAACAGGAGCATTTGCAGTTGGTATATAAGATTTGGTCACTTTATGTGTCTGGCAATTGCATATCAATTTTCTGCAAATGAATCATCTTTTGAACTTCATATTTACGCTAATTTGTTTGAGGATCAACAATCATATATTGATAATGCATTACAATAATATCTTGATCCAGCTGCTTATTTCCTCCCCCTTATATTGGGTAAACTCTTTCATTTAATTAATAACTAACATACCCAACATACTCAACATATATTCCCAATCTTCTTTAAGGACCAATTTTACTACGCTGTGGTGGAGCATTATATACATATACTGTACAATAAATGGTCCGAAGATGGGAGTTACTAGGTTCATGACCATGAACCAATTAAATGGGGAGATTTTATGATCTTATGATATCTTATTGGCTTGATGCACATTTGCTGCGTGTAAAATACCATGTTCTCAAACAGTAATATCTCTTTAGCAATGGTCCTGCAATCAATTGGAAATATTCGCCCAGATCGGTTTGGGTTTATTTCCAACAATATATATTATCCATTGAAGAGATATACCAATATTATCAAGACATATAGTCTTACAAGATAATTAGGGATGTGTACCCGCAATTGGCTTAATCATAATAAATGCGCAACATGCCAACTTGCGTCTAATAAGTACACAATTATACCATCTAGTCGATGCATCGATTTATAACAATAAAATTACCTAGATGGTTAACTTGGCAGATTTATTAGTCCGCGTATATGTCCCTGAATTATTCCCAAACTTGCAGGTGATTCTAGGGCCAATCTTACCTTAGGAAGGCCGTATAATTAATTTTGCAGCAAACAAACACGTGGAAATTCATTGATTGTAAAACTTCTAGTTTTTCAATGAATGACCAAATAAATTTCGTACATCATTATTGACCTGGGATGGCCCAACCGGTCATGCCAAACAATAAGTCCATGTGCCAACTTCAAGTTGGTGCCAGCTTCAGGCTGCTATTTATGTGCCAGCTTCAGGCTGGATATAATAACTTAGGAAAATAATTTACCAATTTTTGGCTGATGCACAGAAGGTATAAATCACATATCTATCTGCTAACTTCTAGTTGGTCTCAGCTTCGAGCTGTGCAAATTGTGTATTTGAACATTTAAAATTGCTAACTGCAGGCTAGTGCATTCCAGCTTCTGGCTCGATATGGTAAGTTTCAATTACTCAATTGCTAGCTTCGGGCTGCAATACATGTGTCAATATTAGGCTTATTTCTGCCACTCATGTCGGAAAAGATCAGAATTATTGGACAATAATTAAAGTAGTGGAAAACTTTTCCAAAAGCAAAACCTCGAAGATTGAAAAGCTTTGGAGTTTACTGACAAATAATGCAAAGTTTTAATTACCGAAAAATCTTCTGGATCTTTTCGGAGATAGAAAAAGGGTCCACATTTGAAAAACTGACACCTAGCTGTCTAATCTCAGACTATAAGAAAGGAAGGCGGTTGAGACAGAAAGATGCAGAAAACTCAGAAAACTCTACAAGATAAGAAAAAAATGCCTTCCCCAGCTACTGTTTTCTTTGTTGAGGGTGCCTCTCTAGGAAGAAGGAATAGGTTAGCTTATAGTATGGTGAATGAGCAGCAAGAGGAATTACCGAATGATCTGGCGAGAATTCCTCGTTTAGTGTTTGTTGATGAACTTTATTCATCTAGGTTCTTTGTAACTCCTATGGAAGAAACATTCTTCCTAGAGGACCAAAGCAATCTAAGGGCTTCCTTTTATGGCTCGGCTAACTCTATTATGTTTTTCATATCTGATAGACTGCAGGAATTTCAGCTAGAGCCTTCGTGTCAAATTTTAAATCAAAGCAGTTATTATCAGGTTTCATGATGGCTCGGAGCATCCCAAGGGTGACTGGGTTACCACCTACATGGCCTAAGGTACAACTTTTACTATGGAATTGCAGGGGTGTAGCAAGAAGGTCCCAAGATTTTGTGCGTACCTTAAGGGATCTGAAGAATCAGTACAAGCCCAACATGGTACTGATTACTGAGACTTTGTGGCAAGCAGGAGAAAATCATGGTGTAATCCCACTCCGTTTTCCTGCAGCGAATCGGTTTAAGATACCTGGAGAAAACAATATGGGTGGTATGTGGTTCTCCTGGAACGACAGTGTTAGGGTCAACATCGACAACGAGGCTCAGAGTTTTAGAGTCAATGTTGTACCCAACAGATAAATAATTATTTCAACTTTTGTATGAGAACAATTCCTCTATGTGGATGTTCTCAAGTAATGGATCCATTTTGCAATAATATGCATGTTTTCTTTTAGCTTTGCCATTATAACCTCATTCACAGTCACATGCACAATTAATTATATTGTCTTATTCGCTTCAGGGAATAGAGCAGAGTCAATTTGACGGGATCCATAATAACTTCTTTTTATTATTATAAATGGGGGTTTCTGTACTCTTCAAGAGTATTAGCTCTTTCAGAGCATAAATATATGATCTTCTAGATCATGGTAAAGATTGCATTCTTCGGGAACATATTCAAACTTATGCTCTTCTGGAGCGTATTTTTTTTCCTCAATTTTAGATTGTACTATCACATTTTATGTGAAATAGTTGACATCCACACATATAACTCTCCCCCTTTGGATGTCAACTTGCATTGTCTTCAGGACTAATGCCTGAGCCAATATTCTAGAAACGATTATAAAATACTGTAAAGTGAATAAAATAAAATTAAATAAAACTGAATATAAAAACTGAACATAAAATAATAAAACTGAACATAAAATAAAATTATTCAATATATATTGGCTTGCACCTTCAGGGTAAGCAAGATAAGAACAGTATCCATCTTCGTGATGGTCATACAATATCCATCTTCTTGATGGTTATACAATATCCACCTTCTTAATGGTTATACAATATCCACCTTCTGGTGGTCTATGTTTTTCTTCAATATTTCTTCAAAGATCTGTGGGATTTTTTTGGCAGTAAGACATCCAGTCTTTGCTTTATTTTCTCTTTTATTGCGTCTTCCAGATGATTTGCATATAAATGCAATCAATGTCCATAACAAATTTCTTCCGGAAATTTTAAGGGCCTCCATGATTCCAAAATTAAATAAATAAAAGACTTAATTAAAAATAAATAAATATGGGCCTTTTATTGATTAGCCTAATTAAAATAAATAATCGAAAGATAAATATGGTGGGTCTTGTACGAGCTCAAGCAAAATATAAATTAAAATAAGAAAATAATATAATGGGCCTTTTTCATAGCCCAATAAATGACCGAAAAATTTAATGCGATGTGCCTTGTATGAGCCCAAAACATATATAAAAAAAAAGAGGCGGCTTAGCCGGCCAATAAATGAAACAAGGCGGCTTTGCCGGCCAACAAAGAGATAAGGCGGCTTAGCCGGCCAATAGTGAATACTAAGCAAATAACCGAAAAATTAAATGCGATAGGCCTTTTAATAGCCCACAAAGTACATAAATATAAATTCTCCCCCCCTCCTCTTTTTTTTTCTTTTTCATCTTTGAAACGTCCCGACCCATATTTACCGTTCACAGTAAAACGTGTCGGAACTGTGACAACCCAACCCAAAATAAAACCAGCATACAGTGTATATAACAGAGATCCGGGCTCAACGGCCCAATGGAAAAACAACTATAGAAACTCATCCGGCCCAATGGCCCAATGATAACAAAAGTATGCACAGCGGAAGACTTAAAGACTCACTAACACTGTATACGTAATAGATGCAACCTATGGATCCAAGCCCTGTCCAAGGGATAACGCTGCAGCCTGTCTGGAATGCACCAAACCTGTACAACAAATAACTCATCCTACGGGATGAAAGCCCGCAGGTGAGGGGTGAGTCCGAAGTGCTCACGATAATGGAGAGACGATCAATATGGACACTAAATTACTCAAGGTCCAAAAATAAGTGAAAACCGACCCAAAAGACTCAAACAAAATCCAATTATCCGATTTTATCTTTTCCGGGCCCCGTCACGGATAAGCTAGGGTCGTACCAGGTTATCAACCTGTTCCTGGTGCCAGATCAAAAAGAACCCAGGGATAGACATCCCAAAAATAACAAACCGGGATAGAAATCCCAAGCATAGACATGCTTATCACACGAACCCAGATCATGGCCACCACAAAACAGTCTCTAACCATCCGGTCGTACCTCTACTTACCACGTGACAATTATTTTACCGTCATTAAAATCAAATCGTAGGGATCAACATCCCCAACCAAAATACCGGGATAGACATCCCATCTAAAATACCAAGGATCGACATCCTTGTCACAATTCATTAATTATACCATTACTCTTAATCCGAAAAAAAACACAGAAAATCAACACGGGATAAACATCCCAAAAATACCCAACAAGACTCCGGGATTAACATCCCGAACCAAAACACAACAAAAGCACATTCGACAATGCACAATCATCAAAACATGATAACCGAGTAATATAGGCACATATTGAAGGAAATCCATCCTCACCTTGGCCGATTACTCAACTTCGGAAACTATGACCGGTACGACGCCGGCTCCTCGGGAAACTGCCCGATATCCAAAAACCTATACATAAAATCATACATACATATAAATGCACATAATCGGTATACTATGATGCCAACATAACGATATATACCCATCCCGGTTCTTATCTGTTATTATTCCCATTTATCGAAAATGTTTAACCATACGTATATCCGAATATAATTTCGATACTATATTTTAATTATAACTCCTTTCAAAATATATTTTCATAAAATAACTATAATTCCCCAAAATAATAATCACTAAAATTTTTCCAGAAAAATAATAACCTATTTATAATTTTCAAAAAATATTTACATAGTATTTATCTTTTCTAAATATATATGGTAATAATATTTTCCAACACAAAATATAATTAACTTTAATTTCCAAAATACATATTTATGTAAATATACCAAAATCATAATTTTCTAGACAAAATAATATACAAATTAAATTTTCAGAAATTAATTTCAAGGTATATATATATATATATATTTTTCCAATTAATAATAGTTTCCAAAACAAAACTTAATTATTTATCCAAGTAAATATATTTATATTTTAACAAAAATACTAGATTTAATTGGAAATAATCTTCTCAAAATAACTATATAATTTTTTTCAAAATTAAATATCAGATTATGTATAAATAAATATATATATAAAAATTGTTTTTTTTTTATTGAATGGAGTGGGCCATGAACAGTGTCGGCCCAGACCCTGCACAGTGCCAAGCCTAGGCCCGTGCAGAGCCCAACAGAACAGTCCGGCCCACGCCCGAACAACCCAGCCCACACAAGGAAAGGTCCAAGGCGCGACCCGACCGTTGGTGACGGGTCGAACGCGGGTCAAGCGGGTCTCACCTCGGGTTGACGCAGCGGCGACGGCGTGTACGAGGCGGGGATGGACGAGCGAGCACAGCAGGGCACCAGCGGACAGAGAGCGGCGTGAGGGTGGCGGCAACTGGACACGGCGTCGCCAGAAGGAGGCGGGAGACACGAGGAGGACAAATCCGCCGGGTCTGTCACGGGTCGTCGGCGCGTCGCGGCGTTTACGGCGGCGGAAGGAGGAGGCGGCGTCAGGGGTGAGCTCGCGACGGCGTGGGGAACACCAAGGTGGCGGCGGTGCCTCGAGAGGAGGCCGGGAACGCTCCGGCGAGCACAGTAACGAGGAGGACTGGGGGTGACGATGAACAGTGCTATACCGGTTTTTTTTTTCATTTTTCTCTTCTTTTTCTTATTTTCTTCTTTTCTTCCTCTATTTTTCTTTCAATTTCTTCTTCTTCTCTTTTTTTTTTCTTTCTTTTACTCTCTCAGTATTTTTTTTTTCTGTTTTCTTCTTTTTTCTATTTTTTTCTTTTTCTCTCTTTTTTTCTTTTCTCTCCTTTTCTTTCTTTTTCTCTCTCTTTTTTTTTCTCTCTTTTTCTTTTCTCTCTTTTTCTTTTTCTCTCTTTTTCTCTCCTTTCTTTTTTTTTTCCTTCTCTTCTTCTGCTCTTCCAGCGGCTGCCTCCTTAAATAAACTGAAAATTTTACTATTGATCATGTGAATCAATAATAAAATTTCGTCTGCATTACGGGCGAATCCGATTCGGACCAGAAAATAACAGATACCTCCTTAGTTATTTTATGGTGTGATTTTCCGAGAAATTCCGAAACCCGAAAAATACCAACTTAGTTCCGAAAAATCCGCGGGAAAACCCTCGGTTTCGAAAAACAACTCCCGATTTACCTTGAATTAATTACCCAAGATTAATTCAACAATAAATCACGGTAAATAGACTTTTACAGTCCGGTAAAAATCCAAAATTTTTACCCGGGCTGTTATAATCTTTCTCTTCCCTTTTTTTTTGTTTTTTTTCATGTTTTTTCGGTTTGTTTATTTTTTTTTAATTTTTTTTAATATCGGGCTGGGCCGAAATAGTGACAGCCCAAGCCCTTGCACAGTATCAAAATCCAGGCCCGTGCACAGTAGCCCAGGAGCAGCCCATTGCATCAGGCCCGTTACTAAGCCCGCAACCCAGCCCAGAGTCGAAGCTCCGCGGGTCATAACCCGACCCAGACCCGGATCCGACCCGGTTGCAGAAATGGGCCGGGGTCATCTTCAACCTGGCCTCGACCCGTCCGTCTAAACGGGTTGCGACCCGACAAATCACGGGTTTGCACCCCTAGACGGCGGCGGCGGCGGTGCAGTAGCGAAAGAGAGGTTGCGCGAAGACGACGAGTGAAGGGCGACTCCATTGGCGGTTGGCTGGAGGCGAGGCGTCGCTTGTGACGGCGGCGGCTGCGCGAGGAAGAGGATCCGCGGGTCAGTTTGCGGGTCTTCTCTTCCCGGTGGCGCGTCAGATGGCTGAACGGAGCGGGGACGGCACCGGTCGAACGGCGACGGTGCGGTGAGCACGCCGGTATGGGTGGTGAGACGGGAGACGGTGCCGGTCGTGTTCTGATGAACAGTAATGAGGGGTGCATCATCTTCTTCCAGTTTCGGCTTCTACATGTTTCGGGTTTAGTTTTTTTTTCTTTTTATTTTCTGGGTTGATTTTTCTGTTCTTCTCTGGGTAGAGACTAATTCGTGCTGATAACGTGTTATGAATAATATATATTTAAAGCAAGAAAAATAAGAATTTGGAGAGGGAGAGATTGAAGCAGGAGAAGAAATAGGAAGAGCTGAGGGTGGAGGAGAAGAGCTTCAGCTCAGTTTTTCCAGTTCCTTTTATTTCTGTGTGGTGTGATATTTATACACTGAGTTAGGTACAACAGTTTCACACATATTTTATAACACTACCTTCTTTTTTTCTTTTATAAACGAACAATTTTGTTCGCACAGCGCAATTGCAACTTATGACATTCCGGGGTCAACGTAAATTATTATGCATGTTCTTAGATGTGTAAAAGAATTGATAACACATCCTAGCTTAAAATATGACTAATTTTTAATTTTTGTTACATGCTAACGAGTCACCAAAGACTAATTAAATTCACTATTATAGTATAAAAAAAAATTACTTCAAATTGAACGTGTCATGAGGTTAATAGAAATAATTTTTTTAAACTAAGTATTAATAATAATAAAATTACCCTTTATCAATTAATTAATTAATATTTTATTATTATTTTGTTGAAACAACATGTCACACAACAAAGAATCAATGATATATAGTTTTTTATTATTATTAAGCGTATCTATATGTGAAAGCATGAACTCAGTGAACCTGCCGAAAATACAGAAACAACTCTACTTAGTATTAATGTTAATAAATTAATTCTTTATTTTATTTTATTAAAAATAATTTTCATATAATAATGAATGACATATAATTTATTATTTTAACTAAGCAAATATATAGAAATACTACTACTAATTATTAATAATAAGAAATTAACACTAATAAAAAATAATAATAATAAATTAGCATTACTCTTATTTTATTGTAGCAACTTACTATACAACAATAAATAACATGTAGTTTCAGATTATAATTTTAATATAATCACATCATATTTAGTGCAATCTCTTACGGAAAAAAATCATTAACAACAACAAAAAGATATCAACAAGAATTATGAATAAGAAAAATCGAAGAATAGTCAAAATAGTCAACAAAAACTATCAACAACAACAACGATTATGAGAAAAAATAATAATTCAAAAGCTACACTATTCTTTCGAGAAGGATACTAATAGAAAATTTTTTATTACTCTCATAGAATTCAAAAGCTCGAACCCCTAGCCTTAAGGCTTGGTGGCTTGAGGTCCCGGGTTTAAACCGTGGACAACGCGTTGTGTAGTGGGATTTAGGATGGGTTTAGTGGGATTTGGGTAGATCGTTGTATAAAAAAAATACATTTATTTTGGTAAGCTTATCACTGGACAAAAAAACTGATATTATTACCAAATATAGTGAGAGCGAAAAATTTTCCCATGCTTTGCAAATTGGTCATCACCTTCCAGCCTTGGGCTACCTTCTTTCCTTTTCTTTTCCCCTCTCCAATATTGCAAAGCTCAAAATCAGATTGATATGGAAAGATTCCATCTCTTTGAATTCGATTTGGGACACTCACCATATCAAACTTTTTTGTCTTTATGTTGTAAAAAGTCAGCAGGTGACAATAGAGTTGTACTAATGCAACCTCACTATCATGAAACAAAGAAAGATTGACATAGCTTGATAGCCATGTTAGTAGTTCAATATTGATTGTTTGCCTTTTATGCCATACTCTCTTCTCATAATCCTCCATAACCCACAAGTCACTCAAAGAAATATCCATACTTATCATCAAGGCCAGCTTCCCAATATATTATGCAATCTTCAAGCTTGGGTCGGGATTCTCTAGAGGATATTCTTGAGAGGGAAGTAAAATTAGGCTGCAACTGTCATTTTTTCCATGGAAAGCAAATATGATTGGTTTCTCTGAACCATATGAAAGCCAATGTAGCGACGTTCTCGGGCTCCACCTGCCCTTATCTTGTTATAAATTGTTTCTCTAACTCTAGAAACGGATAAATATATTCCATTTTGTGTTTACAAGAGATAGTGCCCAGATACCTTTTTCTATCACCACCAAACTTAAGTCCTGCACAGGTCATTTAGATTTTATTATCTTAAATTTAATTTTGATCTTTTATAATTGGAAGGTTTTAAGCCTTTATGTTCACATATATTCTTTAAAGGTTAAAAACCTTGTATATGAAGCACGTTGGTTTAATTAGTTAAGCCAGGTTTTTTCATAAGGGAGTTAGAATTACTTTTTTTTTCATTCCGTCATTTTTTTACTAGTATTATTATTAGTGAACTCAAAATTTTGTATCTGATCCTTTGTATGATTTAATAAAATGTCAGTTTTGATTATTTTTTGTGTTATTTACATTAATTTAAATGGTCAATTATAATTCTAATTAATCTCAGATAGGTTTCACTATTTATTTTTTTAAAATAGTAATATAACATTGTAGAGGTTAAAACCCCCATAATATAACCCCACAAATTGCATAATGCAAATTGCGGGGGGTTATCACGGGGATTGGCCAAAACCCCTATAAATAATTAGCGATGACTGTAATTGCGTGGGTTTTGGCAACCCACGATGACAAATAGTGGGAGTTAAAACCCTCACAATATGCATTAAAAAAGCCCCACAAAATTTCTTGTCTTTTTGTAGTGAAGAAATTGCATGTAAATTTTGATGCATCATCTCTTGGGAAAAGTTGAAACAAAAATGATAAGTAATTCTGCCATTAAGGATTATATTTTTGCTATTTAAGGAGCGATGGTGTTTATAGTTTAGATATCACATAGTTAGATTAATGTCCCAATTGTTGGCCTAAAAGTGGCTAAGAGGAGGAGGGGGGAATGAATTAGCCTTGCTGTTTAAAACCTAATTTGGCGACTTAGATGCCAGACAGTTTTTCTCCTTGAAATTGTGTTTATGACCACTAATAAACACACTAATCAAAATGCAATGAGGAAGGGTTAGAGAAAATATGACACAGGATTTATAATGGTTCGCCACACAGGACTACCTCCATTACTCAAAGATCCCCCCTTGAGATTTCTAACAAACTCTTATTATGGTTTTTCACGGGTTCAGCCACTAACCTAAAATACAAGTTTTTCCCTTAGGCTCAACTCAAACCTTACACACTCACCACAAAGCTTTCCCTAGCTTTGTCTTACAGAAAACCCTTTGATACAGAAGCTATAACTAAATACAACAACTTTTCCCTTCAAATATTGTCTCACAATGAACTAAGAAAAGTTTTTATCTCTCTCTCTTTTGCTTGACTTTTGAGAACTGCAAGTGCACTAACTTTGCTTGATTCAGAATCTCAGTTTAGCAGCTCTGAGGTTCTTCTTGAATCAGCATCACATTATATAGACAAGTTGGATTGTGGCAAATTCAAAAGATCCACTGCATGTCCCTTTCCATCCAGCTGGTTTGTCTTCCGAGGTGCCAGAGCGTCAACGTTCACTTTACCTATTGTCCCTCTCACTTTGGCACGAGATCCAGCTGTCAGTAGCTTTTTGTCAATGATATCATTGTTTAGCATAGTCCTAGGTTGGTCCTAGGAAATTTGAATTCAGCTGACATTTGATTTGTTTAAGGTAGCCTTTTTATTGATTCAGATTCCACAAGTGGTAGTGTACTAGGTTCTTTTGACCAATCCCCATAGGGATTAAACAAATCAAGTCACATGGATGTCTTTTGATGAAAGCGACACCTCATGTGCACTAACACACTCTCCAATCCCACTCACTTCTTCTTCCAAGGAGTTGATCACGGATGGGGCACTTGTGTAAGCTGCAAATCATTGTTAGAAGCACAAGATGCTATACATAAGTTTGTATAGATTTGTCATAATCAAAACCTAGTTAGTGCATTTAATCATATAATAATAATTGGCATATTAAATTGTATTTAAAGGCATATTATAATATTATAATCAATGTTACAATTTAATCCATGCCTTATGTTAATAATCATACTTAATTAGGCCTAAGCAACTTCTTAATCATCAACCGATTCACATTCTCTCCCTTTTTTATGATGGCAAACCTTAAACAATGTGGAGATGTAAATTTTGTGTATTCTAAGCTCCCCCTCAATATATGCTCCCCCTAACTAAAATATTTATCCAATTTGTGCATCATTCAAATAGTTAGAGCATAAGGAGTAGAAGAATAAATTTAAGACATCAATTTTGTAAGCCACTTTGTATTAAATGAAATAAAATGAACATGTCGAAAAACACAAATCCACATGTCTCCGTGATCTCCCATAGTTCTCACCCCCTTTTGGCATCACAAAAAGCACAACAAAGGTAGAACTAGACACTATGGCACCGAAGATGCTAGAACTAAAACAACAGCAACAGATAGTAGACAGAACCAGTCAAGAACCAAGTAGACAACAACAGAAAGACACATTGGCATCGAAGATGCCACAATAACTAGCAAAGTACAGAAAATAGATACACAAGCAGAAATAAAACATGCATGATCCTAATTGAGCATTAGATCTGGATAGCCATGAGAGGTCAAACACTGGCAGATTTCTGGCCGGACGAGGAATCAGAAGACTCAACATCATCACTACTGTCATCATCCTCAGCTCCTTCATCGGTTGTCTCAACTGCATTCTCGGCAACCAACAGATCCAGTTGAGCTTTTCCCATTTCCATAATTTTTTTCATCATACCTTTAAGCTCATACAGCTCTTCCTTTACATCCTTTATCTCCTCAGTCAAAGCCTCAATACGGGCATCCTTAGAAGTGCTCGGCTGGACCACATAAAACACCCCATGTTTGTTCCTTTTGAGCCGCATTTTGCTAAGAGTAGTAGTGCAGATGGAATCACCAAGTACCAGATGTTGCGCTTTGGTGGGAATCACACCAAAGTGACGAGCAATCAGGGTGATGAGGCTTCCATAAGGTCGAGTAGCATGCAACCCAGAAGCCACATGTCATAAGTCTTGTGCAAGGTCTGGTGTCCTCCACGGGGAATTAAGACTCTTGTGATAAAATAAAGAACCAACCTATGCTCGGGACAGAGATCCTGATAGGAACCCTTCTTGGTAGACTGCCCAAATAACAACTTCCTCTGCTCAGAAACACTAGGTGTGTTGGGCACATTAACAGGATTTCCAGAGGTAGTGTTATAGTACCTAGCAGACCCTTTCTTTAATTACAGCAACTTCCTAATCAATTTGGCATTGACAAAGACAGAGATCCCACAAATCGTGCTTTGAAGACCAATAGCGTTACCAATATCATCATGCTTTGGTAACATATTTGTGTGGAAATCCTGAACCAAGGATTCATAAGTAGATACCTGAAGAGTGGCAAGTGTGGTGAGTTAAGCCCGCTCTACTGTTTCCACAATAATAAACCCAACAGATTTCAGAAATTTGAAAGCACTGCCCACGATTCCAGTGGGATCCTTCTCTTCCTCCTCATCATCAATAATCTTCCTAACCTTCTTTTTGGACCTGGAGAGTTTTCCTGACTTGCTGACAATCTTGACCAAGGGCTCGTAGCATTCTTCACTCTCAGATCCTTCTTCATCACCCCCAGGCACCATAGCTGTATCTCCGGTTACTCCCTTAGGGGTTACATCAGGAATCACTTCATCGTCATCCTCATCATCTTCCTCTGATTCAGCAACCTCATAAATCACTTTTTCTTTTCCCTTTCTAGATGCAGGTGTCTTCAACCTTTGTATCCTAGTGTTGTCCCTTAGCGTCCGCTTTGGCATCGCAGATGCCATAAGCTTTTCTGGTCGAGTAGACTTCTTAGTAGCTGTGGTTTTGGCTCTTTTGGATGGATATTTCTAGGCTATAGGAGTGTCATCATCTGAGAGGGTTTCCTCAGAGGAGTTCCTAGGGTTCTCGGGTTGATTTTCAAGAGTAGGGTTAGGAGGAACCTCAAAAATATTCTAGGTAATGGATGGATTGTCAGCAGGAGAATGGTCAATAAGTGAGGGTTGTTTTTGAACAAGCTCAAGTACCTTGGCCTGCTTCTCAAGATCAAGTTCCTTCATAAAATGATCAATCATTGATTTCCTTTTCAAGGCACGAAATTTTGTCTGCTCAATAGGATCAGTAAGGTGTAAAGGAATTCGAATCTGGGATAAGAACTCATCTGTGAAGGCTGCAATGTTTGCAAGAATTTTTGCAGCCTCTTGGTCAGTGATTGGTTCAGGTGGATTTAAAGTTGTGGAAGACATCTTTGAAGAGGAGTGTTTTCTCTTTTTAAGAGGTTTTAGTAGAGTATTTGGAGGTTTTATGGATGGAGTTGATGGAGGGGGTTTTGAGTTTCTAGTGACTCGGGTAGAGGATTTCTTTGGAGAGGTAGGAGGTATAAGATTCTCGGTGGTTAAGGGTTTGGAGGAAATCTTTGCTCTTCCCATATCTGGTAACCGAAAAATCAGAGAATTGATTGAGGTGATAATGGCTGAAATTTCGGTGTGGAGTGAAGGTTGGATAGGGATGGAGGTTATGTAGTGGAGTTTGGTTACCGTTTTTATCCAACGGGTAGAAAAGAGATTTATAGCACTTATAACACTCAACCATATAGGCTAGTAGGTAACGGTTGTCTCCCCGACAATTTAGCTCACTGTCCAATGTAACACTGTAGCTACTTTTCACCCACTTGCACAATGTCAGACCTGTGAACATTATTTTATTCCATTACACACATCCATTGCATAATGGTCTCACAGATGCCAAATCGTCTAGATTCCTTTTCTAACCATTGACCCACTTTGTGTCGACATCTAGCCCATCCTTTTTAGGCTCATCATAGCTCAGATTTTCTAAGTGATATGTGTTTGTTTTGAATGCATGTTTTATGCTTAGAATAATCAGAAAACATACTTGGATGTCTTTGAATTTAAGGTGCATTACACATACCTAGCTCCAACCGAATGTTTGCAAATTGTTCTTCCTTCAAGGGTTTAGTGAATATATCTGCAAGCTGCCTCTCGGTTGTGACAAAATCAAGTGTTATATCTTTCTTAAGCACATGATCTCTAATAAAATGGTGCCTTATTTCTATGTGTTTAGTTCTTGAGTGTTGAATAGGATTTTTAGTCAAGTTTATGGCACTAGAACTATCACATAAGATTGGTAGCGTCAAACTTCAAACCATAGTCAAGTAATGTTTGTTTCATCCAAAGAAGTTATGCACAACAAGATCCTACAGCCACATACTCTGCCTCGGTTTTTGATGTAGCCACTGAATTTTGTTTCTTACTAGACCAAGAAACTAGTGATTTTCCTAAGAATTGGCATATCTCACTAGTACTCTTTCTATCAAGCATGCATCCAGCAAAGTCAGCATCAGAATATCCAATTAAATTAAATGATTCAACCTTGGGATACCAAAGACCTAGAGAGGGTGTTCCATTTAGGTATTTAAAGATTCTTTTAATAGTCCTCAAATGAGATTCTTTAGGACATGCTTGAAAATGAGCACACAAGCACACACTGAACATAATATCAGGTCTAAATGCAGTAAGATACAGGAGACTTCCAATCATACCTCTATATTTCTTAATGTCCACATCTTTACCGGATTCATCTTTATCAAGCTTTGTTGTTGTGCTCATGGGAGTTGGGGCTCACTTTGGTGTCTGACATGCCAAACCGTTTGAGTAGCTCCTTTGTATATTTAATTTGACCAATGAAGATGCCATCATCATATTGTTTGATTTGGAATCCAAGAAAGAAGTTTAGTTCCCCCATCATGCTCATCTCGAATTCACTATGCATTAGTTTTTCAAAATCTTGACATAGAGCATCATTAGTAGCACCAAATAATATATCATCAACAAAGATTTGCACAATAATTAAGTCATTCTTTTGGTGTTTCACAAAGAGTGTGAAATCAACTTTACCTCTAACAAAGTTTTGAGAGAGAAAAAATGTACTTAACCTGTCATATCATGCCCTTGGAGCTTGTTTGAGTCCATATAGAGCCTTTTTAAGCTTATTGACATGTTTTGGATGCTCATAATCCTCAAATCCAGGAGGTTGCTCCACATACACCTCTTTCATAATTACACCATTCAGTAAGGTACTTTTCACATCCATTTGGTAGAGTTTGAAGGACTTATAGGATGCATATGCAAGTAGCATCCGAATGGACTCTAGGCGAGCAACGGGTGCAAAAGTTTCATCAAAGTCAATTCCTTCTTCTTGGTTGTAGTCTTGTGCCACAAGCCTAGCTTTGTTCCTTGTCATATTTCCAGCCTCATCCAATTTGTTCCTAAATACCCATTTGGTTCCAATTATCAGATAATTGGTGGGTCTAGAAACTAATTCCCAAACATCACTTTTCTCAAATTGGTTGAGTTCATCTTGTATTGCCATCACCCAATTTTCATCATTAATGGCTTGATTTATGTTTTTAGGCTCAACTTGTGACAGAAATGCCTGATGAGAATTCAGATTAAGCAAGGAGGCTTTTGTAGTTACCCCCTTTGATGGATCTCCAATAATATCACTGGATGAAAGTCCTTTTGGCACTTTCAATGCCGAAATGTCATGAACAACAGATGGTGTAGATTGTGAAAGGGCTTCATTTTGAATTGCACTTGCAATTGGCACTCATTCCTCCCTTTCAATCTCAGCAGATTTTTCAGGGATATCAACAAGGATGTCTCCTGGTTGTTTATCCTGACTAAGCACATTCTCATCATCAACACCATTGTTAGTTTGCACAAGTTCATCAAATACAACATGTATTGATTCCTCAACTATAAGAGTTCTTTTATTATAGACCCTATATGCTTTACTCCTAGTTGAGTATCCAAGAAACACACCATCATCAGATTTAGCATTTAGCATCGAACTTACCTAAGGAGTTCTTGGTATTTAGTATAAAGCACTTTGACCCAAAAACCTTAAAGTAGCTAATGTTTGGTTTTCTATTATGCCAAAGCTCATATGGAGTTTTCTCTAGTTGTGATCTAATTGGACTTTCAACCAGTGATATTATTGGAGATCCATCAAAGGCTGTAACTACAAAAGCCTCCCTACTTAATCTGAATTCTCATCAGGCATTTCTGTCACAAATTGAGCCTAAAAACATAAATGAAGCCACTAATGATGAAAATTGGGTGATGGCAATGCAAGATGAACTCAACCAATTTGAGAAAAGTGATGTTTGGGAATTAGTTCCTAGACCCACCAATTATCCAATAATTGGAACCAAATGGGTATTTAGGAACAAATTGGATGAGGCTGGAAATATGACAAGGAACAAAGCTAGGCTTGTGGCACAAGGCTACAACCAAGAAGAAGGAATTGACTTTGATGAAACTTTTGCACTCGTTGCTCGCCTAGAGTCCATTCGGATGCTACTTGCATATGCATGCTATAAGTCCTTCAAACTCTACCAAATGGATGTGAAAAGTGCCTTTCTGAATGATGTAATCATGGAAGAGGTGTATGTGGAACAACCTCCTGGATTTGAGGATTATGAGCATCCAAAACATGTCAATAAGCTTAAAAAGGCTCTATATGGACTCAAACAAGCTCCAAGGGCATGGTATGACAGGTTAAGTACATTTCTTCTCTCTCAAAACTTTGTTAGAGGTAAAGTTGATTCCACACTTTTTGTGAAATACCAAAAGAATGACTTAATTATTGTGCAAATCTATGTTGATGATATATTATTTGGTGCTACTAATGATGCTCTATGTCAAGATTTTGAAAAACTAATGCATAGTGAATTCGAGATGAGCATGATGGGGGAACTAAACTTCTTTCTTGGATTCCAAATCAAACAATATGATGATGGCATCTTCATTGGTCAAACTAAATATACAAAGGAGCTACTCAAACGGTTTGGATTTGGCACTTTTAATGCCGAAACGTCATGAACAGCAGATGATGTAGATTGTGAAAGTGCTTCATTTTGAATTGCACTTGCAATTGGCACTTCTTTCTCCCTTTCAATCTCAGCAGATTTTTCAGGAATATCAACAAGGATGTCTCCTGGTTGAACTAAGCACATTCTCATCATCAACACCATTGTTAGTTTGCACAAGCTCATCAAATACAACTTGTATTGATTCCTCAACTATAAGAGTTCTTTTATTATAGACCCTATATGCTTTACTCCTAGTTGAGTATCCAAGAAACACACCATCATCAGATTTAGCATCGAACTTACCTAAGGAGTCCTTGGCATTTAGTATAAAGCACTTTGACCTAAAAACCTTAAAGTAGCTAATGTTTGGTTTTCTATTATGCCAAAGCTCATATGGAGTTTTCTCTAGTTGTGATCTAATTGTTACACGGTTTAGGATATAGCAAGCAATATTTACTGCTTCAGCCCAAAAATAAGTTGGCAAAGATTGTTCATTTAACATTGTCCTAGCCATTTCTTGTAGAGTTCGGTTCTTCCTTTCTACTATCCCATTTTGTTGGGGAGTTCTAGGAGCCGAGAATGTATGCTCAATGCCATGTTCATCACAAAAATGATTAAAGACAAGGTTATCAAATTCACCACCATGGTCACTCCTAATCTTGGCTAATTTATAACCCTTTTCATTTTGAAGTTTTCTTATCAAAGAAGCAAATTCATAAAGTGCATGGTCCTTTTGTGAGAGGAAGATGACCCATGTGAAACGCGAGTAGTCATCTACAATAACAAAAGTGTAGCACTTACCTCCAAGACTTACCACTTTAATAGGTCCAAAGAGATCAAGGTGTAGTAGCTCAAATGGTTTGGTAGTGGAGATGCACTTTTTAGGCTTGAATGAGCTTTTGAATTGCTTTCCAATTTGGCATGAATGACATACCTTCTCTTTTTCAAACTTCAACATAGATAGTCCCCTCACAAGTTCCTTGTTTTGAAGTTTTGCAATAAGCTCATGATGTGCATGCCCCAATCTTCTATGCCAAAGTTCAGCTGTTTCTGTACTAACATTTAAGCACTTGTTTTCCGGATTAGTGACATCAAACATATTAATGGAATACAAGTTTCCTTGTCTTTTACCGACAAGCAAAGTTTGATTATCATCATTGTTACTTACTAAGCATTTGTTAGATTCAAAAATTACTTTGCATCCACGGTCACACAACTGACTTATGCTAAGTAAGCTAAATTTTAGATTTTGAACTAACAACACATGCTCAATGGTTGGATCCTTACCGACATTACTTACACCCAATACCTTTGTCACCAAAGGTGACATAACCTTTACCTCTTGGATTTAAGTATGAGAACTTGGACATATCACCCGTCATATGTCTTGAGCACCCACTATCGAGCACCCACTCATCCCCATTGACCTGTTGCAATGTCAAGTTTTAGGTACCCAAACATACTTGGATCCTTGTGAATTAGTCTTGGTACCTTTAGGTACCCATATAAACTTTATGGGACAATTCTTTCTCCTAAAGATGCAATTCTTGATTTTGTGTCCATGTCTATTACAATAGTGACAAGTGATGTTATGGCTAGATGCTGTCCTAAAAAATTCAGTCCTATGATATGCTTTAGTTTTTCGGGTATTAGAAGCATAGTTAGGCTTAGCTTGAAAAATGTGATGTGTAGCTCCAAGACCTACCTTTTGTAATGTATGTCTTTGTTGACTTAGAATCATATCTAAATCTTTACTACCATGATCAAACTTTTCAAGCATACTTTTCAGAGAATCCACAAGTCTTTTTCAGATCCACATTTTCATGTGCAAGTCTTGTATTCTCTTCTTTGTATGTATCAAGTTGTTGCACAAGAACCTTTTGTGACTTAGCAAGAGTTTCTCTATCCGCTTTAGCGTCTTCAAAGCCATTATTGCACAGAGTCAGATTTAGCCATTTCTTCATTTTTTTTCATACACTCTTTCTTTTCATATTCTAAAAGTTCAACCTTCCTTTTCAATGCTTTGTTTGTCTTAACCATGGCTTTAAAACTTTCATATAATTCTTCATATGCATCATGGAGTTCTTCAAAAGAAAAGCTAGATGAGTTGGAATGATTTACCTCTTTTTCTTCTTGTGCCATATGACAAAGGTTTGCCGATTCCTCTTCATCCGATTTATCATCAGAATCAAGGTCATCCCATACAGTCATTGCTTTCTTCCCCTTGTTCTTGAAGTTGTTGAACTTGGGTTTTCATATGTTGGGACATTCGCTCTTGATGTGCCCGGGTTGATTGCAACCATAGCACAAAAGTTGCTCTTTCTTTGATTCATCAACCTTCACACCTCTGAAGTTCCTACCCTTGAGGTTTCTCCTTTTCATGCATTTCACAAATTTCCTTGTAATTAAGGCAACATCTGGGTCACTTTTGGAATCACTCTCATGTGAAGACTTGAGAGCTATATCCTTCTTTTTTTTTGGGTTTTCTTCAAATTTTGACCCATGAACAATGAGACTTCCCATAAGATCATTGTAAGTGAGAGTGTTCATGTCTTTGGCTTCCTCAATAGCAGTAACCTTCGGTTCCCATTCAGAGGGAAGAGATCGAAGAATTTTTGTCACCTTCTCCTTGTTTATGATGATTTTGCCAAGACAAGCCAAGTTGTTACACAAGATAGTGAATCTTGTGTCAAGTTCATGTATGGTTTCATCTGGCAACATTTGGAACAACTCAAACTCTCTCATCAGCTGATTCATCTTTGACTCTTTGACTTGGTTGGTTCCTTCATGCGCAATGCATAGAGTACTCCAAATTTCATGTGATGTTTCACATGATCTGACTCTTTCAAATTCGGCTTGACTGATGCCACAAAGGAGTGCATTCTTTACTTGGGCAGTTAGTTTAGCTTTCTTCATTTCAGCTTCACTCCAGGACTTCATTTTCTTGGTTGGACATGAGTAAGGAGAATTTACAACTTCCCACATCTCAAGATCCTTTCCTTCAAGAAAGGTCTTTATGCGAAACTTCCAATGGTCAAAGTTGAGGCCATTGAAGAAGGGTGCATTGTTGATGTTGTTTCCCTCAAATGTCATGATCTTTTCTCCTGGATATTAATCCATAGATGGAGATTCCTCGCTCCGTTACCAATTGTTGGCCCAAAAGTGGCTAAGAGGGGAGGGGAGGGGGGGAGAGGGTGAATTAGCCTTGCTGTTTAAAACCTAATTTGGCGTCTTAGATGCCAGACTGTTTTTCTCTCTGAAATTATGTTTATGACCACTAATAAACACAGTAATCAAAATTCAATGAGGAAGGGTTAGAGAAAATAGACACAGGATTTATAGTGGTTCGCCACACAGGACTACCTCCACTACTCAAGGATCCCCCCTTGAGATTTCTAACAAACTCTTATTATGGTATTTCACGGGTTCAACCACTAACCTAAAATACAAGTTTTTCCCTTAGGCTCAACTCAAACCTTACACACTCACCACAGGGCTTTCCCTAGCTTTGTCTTACAGAAAACCCTTTGATACAGAAGCTATAACTAAGTACAACAATTTTTTTCCTTCAAATATTGTCTCACAATGAACTAAGAAAAGTTTTTATGTCTCTCTCTTTTGCTTGACTTTTGAGAACTGCAAGTGTACTAACTTTCCTTAAATTCAGAATCTCGGTTTAGCAGCTCTGAGGTTCTCCTTGAATCAGCATCACATTATAAAGACAAGTTGGATGGTGGCAAATTCAAAAGATCCGTTGCATGTCCCTTTCCATCTAGCTGGTTTGTCTTCTGAAGTGCCAGAGCATCAATGTTCACTTTGTCTGTTGTCCCTTTCACTTTAGCACGAGATCCAGCTGTCAACAACTTTTTGTCATTGATATCATTGTTTAGCATAGTCCTAGGTCGGTCCTAGGAAGTTTGAATTCAGCTGACATTTGATTTGTTTAAGGTAACCTTTTCATTGATTCAAATGATAGTGTACTAGGTTTCTTTGACCAATCCCCATAGGGATTAAACAAATCAAGTCACATGGATGTCTTTTGATGAAAGCAACATCTCATGTGCACTAAAACACTCTCCAATCCCACTCACTTCTTCTTCCAAGGAGTTGATCACGGATGGGCCACTTGTGTGAGCTGCAAATCATGGTTAGAAGCACAAGATGCTATACATAAGTTTGTATAGGTTTGTCATAATCAAAACCTAGTTAGTGCATTTAATCATATAATAATAATTGGCATATTAAATTGTATTTAAAGGCATATTATATATTATAATCAATGTTACAATTTAATCTATGCCTTATGTTAATAATCATACTTAATTAGGCCTAAGCAACTTCCTAATCATTAACCGATTCACACTAATATCTCCTTATATTTTTTCAGGATAAAGAAAATTTTATTGAATTTGTTTTTTTTTTATCTTCTTATGTTTTTCATTTTCAATATCTAAAGACTTAAGTGATGAACATTGAATTTGAATAATTTTTGATAAATTATGAATATTTAGTTCATAAGTAATCAAGAGTCTTCACTACTTGCCCCATGAATTGATGTCTTATATATCTTGCATGGTGTCAACATGATTACTGACCGCTCTTTTTATAATTTATACCAAAAATGATTCAAAAATAGCCTATAAATTCTTCTATATTAATTGTTTTCAGTAAAGAAAGGAATAAGAAGAGAAGCCTCTTTGTTAGGAGGTTTCTGTTGATTTTGAAAAGATCAAATGGAACCTTTAGAAGCTATACATACGGACCTTTCGAATTTTTTAGGGTCAAATTATATACTACATTAAGATAAGAAATCTATTATTTTACAATAATTCTGCTCGGCGGATATTCTGTAATTGACAAAAACATGGCACTGCTTTCTAGAACATTAATTAAATATTCGAACATCCAGTTCTTTGGTCAGGAAAGAGAAATATGTAACTTATTAGAATAGAAGTTTATGGAGTTTGGAAGTTCCTGCTGATTGTTCATGGAGTTTGAGGAAAATATTGAAGTTGAGAAACCTGCTAGATTTTCTCACCTTATTGGGGATGGTAATAGCACATACTTCTGGTGGGATGCTTGGCTTCCAAGAGGTTCTTTATGTTCTACATTGAGGCCTAATCTTCTCATTACTTCCAAGATTCCTCTCCATGCAAAGGTTAGTAGCCTGATCTCTAATGGTTCTTTGGAGTGGCCAACAACTCGTTCCATTTTGATTTCTCAACTAAAAAATGAGGCTGATGGCAGTGGCGGACACAAGAGGGGGCAGGTGGGGCCTTGGCCTCTCCAAAATTTTTAAAATGAGCTATTATCTCTACATAAAATGATGTTTATCGTAACAGTAATTAGTTATAAATCCTATTCATCCTACTCCATTTTATCTTTTTGGCCCCTCCAAGAATACATTCCTGGGTCCGCCACTAGCTGATGGCATTATTCCATCTTCATTACCTAATCAAATAATTTGGAATTTTTCTTCCTCGGGGAAATTTAATGTTCAAAGTGCTTGGGAATTCATTAGACTTAAACATAACAGAGTGGATTGGCACAAGTTTGTTTGGTCACCTGGGCATATACCAAAGCATAGCTTTATTGCATGGCTAGCTATACTTGACAGGTTGAGCACTCGATCCCGACTTCAACAATAGGGTATTATCTCCAATGCAAATTGTTTACTCTGTTCTGCTATATGTGAGAATAGGGATCATCTTTTCTTTGCATGTCCATATTCGTGTGGACTAGATTATTATCTCTATGCAATGTTAATCGATCGGTCGGTGATTGGAACTTGGAATTTCGTTGGGCTAAATGCCATTTGCAAAAGAAGAACCTGAAAGCAATGATACTGCGTGTTGCATTTGCTGCCTGCATCTATCACATTTGGCGGGAGAGGAATGATAGACATTTTACAAGTTGCTATAGGTCTCCAGCTAGTATCTTATCTGAGATTTGTTCGGACATGAAGATGAGGTTTCAAGGGCTGACTCGTTTGAAACCCAGAATATTGTCCATTGAGGTGCAAGAGTTATGTCGCTTCTGGGGTATCAATGTAATTGGTAGTTAATTTTCCAATTCTTAAGTCATACACAATGTTGCTCTTTGTATTATAATATGCTTTGCATATCTCTCTGTAACAGTTGCAATGAAAAGTTTTGATTTGATTCTAAAAAAAAAAAATATGTAACTTATTAGTGTTGATAAAAGGTAGGAATGACTGGATTGGAATGGAACCTATGACATTTTTTACCCAAAACTGGGGCGCAGCCAAGCTGCGCCACATCCCTTTCAGTTGGTCTACGAGTGTCATTGTCGAGAATCCCTGCCCTGTTTTTCACATGGTTATTTCTTCTATCGATATCGTCTTTCTTTTGCCATTTTTGCTTTTTGGATTAGCCTCTCAAAGATCATCCAAAATTATGTAAATTGGCTAGCCACCCCAAATATAAAGGCCACCTGATTACCCTTCATAGCATTCAAAAATATGGGCAGGCCGGTATATGGAAAAAAAAAACTTTCAATGGTTAATCCGAGGGTGCAAGAAATGCTTTTGTTTACCGTACAAGAAATCAAAAAGTTTATTTGATCTTCGGTGAGAATGAGAATGGACGTATATTAAAGAGTTTTTTTTTTTTTTTAACATCGGAATAGGTCATCACGCTGCCAGGATATATAAGTCATGTTCAAAACATTTGATAAATTCGAGTCAGCAAATCGTGTTTGACAAGCAGTTGATCAATATCCTTTTGTTTGCTGACATAGATGAAAGTAGTCCCTGTTTGACTTTGGGTTTATATTCCGGATCACGAGTTTTTTTCTACCATAACAAATAAATTGAATTGGAAATATTTTGTCCGTCAATTAATATTTGCAAATTGGTTTATACTTACTTGATGCGCAAGTTTCTATCCCATCCAAACAAATCTCATTAATTTCACAATCAATATTTGGATTTGGTGATATCTACATGTATGGTATATATATATATATATATATGAGCAGCTGAAGTCCCTATTCTGACATATGATACAGAAATAAACCTTTTCTTTTTCACCCCTAAAACAACACAGATTACCAAACAGTGAAATCTGCCCAAAGAAAAGAGTCTATTGTCAGTACCAACCGACCAACAAATTTGCTGGGTTTTTGAGGGAAAGAGCTTATAAGCAAATCCAATCCGTTGGGCTCTTTTTTGCAGCCCCGAAGGGACACATCACTCAAGCCAGTAGGTAAGCTTTAGAATTTAGATTGGTTCAGGTTTAGAAATTAGGCACCCTAATTTTTCGGTTTCGAGTATACAGACCTTTCTTAGAATTTTTAAAATTTTACAATTTCGTCCATTCCTTCACTGTTTTATTATTGTTGCCCAACATTCTTTATTTGTTTATAAATGTAAATCTTAATTCTTGAATATTAGGGGGGTGTATTTTTGTTGTTGCCTTAGTACCCGGCCGTGCCCGCCTCCGAATTCACAGATTAATCTAAAATATCAAACACTTCCATTCTAAATAAACCTACGAGACAAGATCATGTAGCAAATTACATGTTGATTTTCAATAATAGGGTAGATTAAGATTAGATTATCATTCTCTAGGTTTGATCCTAGAAAAAAAAAGATAATTAGCATTTTCTATGTTTCTTATTGATTTGCTTCTATGCCGGATCATCAGAATAGAATATTTCCTTGATGGCCAGCCTACCCAACTAACAAATGACACAAAAAGTCAGAAAAAAAAATTCACAAGCACTAATATAATGATAGTGTTAATTTATTTTGGTTAAAAAGTCAAATATGTTGCCAAAAGCATGATAAAATAAGGATTTGAATATTTCTTATACAGAGTTATCAACTCGATAAGTCCTATAAATAATGACGATCGACTAATTTTCAGATTGAAGCCTATTAAAGAGAGAAAGAGCAAACCCTAAATTGATTTTGAAAATCATGAAAAGAAGATAGCCATCCTACAAAATCTCAATCTATAAAATAGGTACATTTATAAGAGTGGAGAAAAATATAATTACTATGTAATTTAAATAGTAATTATGTGATGAACAATGCTGTGAGTGTAAGTGTTTAGACAGTACATTATGTACAGCTTCCATATTTAAAACTGCCAGCAGCTATAATAATACCGGGATAATCCGAAAATAAGCATGACACGTAACATATGAACGAGAAGCTTATCTCCTCCATTTATGATTGTTGCCTTTGTTGGATATAACTGTACAAGTAAAGCCTCATATAAATGCATGTACTCCTAAATTAGACCCTATTAATAGTTAATTATTGCTACTGGATATCATATATTTATTATTGTTATTATTATAATGATAGTATAAACCTCATAAAATTTAACCTCCTGGGTGGAATTGCCATAAAATTCCTTCCTTCCTCCGTCAGCTTAACAAAATTATGGTGTGGATGAACTGTAAAAAGAGGTGAAAACTCTTGACACCAACAAAGACAGCAACAGCAACAACGTCATCAAACCAGATTACAGCAAATAACCAAAGTACAGGAACCGAACTATATAGCAAAAATCCAAAGGAAGCCGAAAACCAAAAAAAAAAAACCACGAAAGAAAAAGAAAAGAGGGAAAAAGGGGTGAAAAATTGGAAAAAAACCATAAAGCTTTGAAAAAGAGAGACGTAAACGGAGAGTCTTTTCTCTTTCCCCGAAAACTTCCCAATTAACTTCCCCCTCTTCGTTATCCACTCTATCTCAAACACATCTCCTCCTCCTCCTCCTCTGTCTATTCAATCTCTTTAAAATCCCTCTTCATATTAAACTCAACTCCAATAGTCCCCTCTGTACCATATATATACATATGTATATGTAAATTTTGGCTTGATTCTTCTTCAATCCAGTACATAAATACTATTCTTTGTAAAAACCCCCCAAAATTTTAAAAATATTCTTTTGTTTTATAAATAAATAAATTTCTTTCATTTTTTTAATCACTACCCACCTCGAAAAATTCAATCTTTGATACCTTTTCTGTTTCCAAACCCTGAAGCTTCAATTGGGTGTTGCTCTGTTTCTGGGTTTCCTGTTTATTTAATTATTTTTTTTAAAAAAAATTCTCTTCTCCACTTGAAGAGAAACCCCACAAAACGACAGAACAGGAACCTAAAAACGCAGAGGAGTTTGTTTTGATTGAGGGGTCTGTGTCTGTATATAGCTGGTTTTAGAATTTTGGCTGTGCCCAGCCTAGACAATCAAAAAGCGGCAAGCTTGATGTCTATTTCCTTATTTCCAAATTAGGGTTTTAATCTGGATGTTATGGTCAAAACTGGAGACTGGGAGATTCTAGCGACTTGAGGATTTGTTTGCATTTGTGTTTTTCTGGGCTTTGGGGCACCTCTATTATGAGGAATAGCAGTGATGTCCATCAACAGCAGCAGCAGCAGCACAAGATTTTGCAGCAGAACGGGCGGGCTACCAGTAACGGGTTCTTCCCTAGCTCGTTTCGGGCAATTTCCGGCTATTTGAGGATTGTTTCCTCGGGGGCATCTACGGTGGCAAAGTCTGCTGCTTCTGTGGCGCAATCAATTGTGGACAGAGAGGATGACGCTGGTCATGATCAGGTAAGTTGGTGAAGCTTTTTTTGGGATCCATTCGACGTTGGAAGATTTTAGCTTGCTTGTGCGTCTGCTTTGATTATTTATTTCCGTGGTGGGTTATTTTTTGTGGTGGTTGTTGGCTTATTTGAATGCGTGGTTTAGTTTGAAAGCGGTAGGGCACTGTGGATGGTGGAGCTGTTTTCTCTGGTGCTGATTGGAGTAACTTCAACTATTAGCTTTCTTACCTTAAAAAGGTTTCATCAAGGGGTATATTCGATGGTGCTAGGTGGCTAAATTTAATCATGTTTTTAAGAGGGCTGCGAGATTTTTTTTAATACACTCTAGTTCCTTTATGGTGTGAATGTGCATACATGAATTTTTTATTGAATTTGATGATTTTATAGGATGTTTATGCTGAAATTTTATCTTGATTAGGAAGTTTATATATCTGTAGTTTAGCTCATTTGTGCTTTTTAGGAACCTTAATTCTAGCAATGGTTTTAATTCTGACTAAGATGGAAATTCAATACCGCTGCTTCTTATATGAGAGTGAAATTACTTGGAAGATTACGTTTGTATGTCTCAATCTTGCTTGAGACTGCTAGGAAATCCGTGTTTGATTTGTTTGGACGAGAATATACTGTGGTTGTTCTCGGGGTGATGTTTAGAGAATAACAGCTTCTTGCGTGTCTATTTTGCATTTTTCATAGAAATTGAGTTGTAATTGTGACTGATAGAAAGTTATTGCAACAGCAGTAGTGTGTGATATCTGGTAATAATTTCTAACAGGAGTTGAAGTATGCGTTTCTTTTTTGGCTTGAAGGCATAGGCCATCGTCCCAGCTGGTTTAGTTATGTTCTGATTTGATAGATTGTTTAACTTGATTGCCAATTTTGAATGGCCAACCACTTGAAGCTGGGTGCATGTGGATTTACTCTCTTTATATTGGCTTCAGTCCATTTTTGTTTGGCTATACCAAAGGATTTCCCTTAATCAAATGATCTACTTTAAGAAACAGGGTTTTAGGTCATAGAGGACCAATATTGTAGGATTTGGACTTCTTGCCCTAATCAAATGATCTACTTTAAGCAGCGTGGTTTTAGGTCATAGTGGGGATTACTGCCTGTCTGACTCCATAAGATTTTGAAAACTGATGTGGGAGGTTGTCGGGACATGATGATGATTTTAATCCAGGGAAATAAAAATGATATTGTTCTTTTCAAAAATTTTCTTTAAAAAAAAAAAGGCTTCCAATAGGTGGTACTACCTCTTTTTCTGATCAAAAGTTGGGTTTCCTTTGCCACCTACCCTTATGACTCACATGCAAAATGGAATGAGGGACTGTAAAAGGAGTTCTCTGTATTTAGCTTTTATCTGGGGTTAAATGCAAAATGATGTAGCTTCGAGTGTAATATGTGAATGATTTTGAATAATAGATTAAGCATAATGTATTTGAGCCTTTATTGTTCTTCAATGAGTTATCCCTAGTATGATTAATTAATGACAATTCTTGAAATTTTGGAGTAATTATACCCCTTGAAAGCGTGTTTTTCTTTGGTTAAGTTTTCTAGGGATTCATTGTGCTGTGAGAAGTGTCTTGTTATTATCTCAGTTAAGTTATTGTTTGTTAAGAAGTGCCTGAAAAGCTTCTGACCAAATGATATAATAGTAATTACTGGTAGCCAATTTTGAATTATTTCTATATCAGAATGTTCATTTTGAGTTGATGATAGTGAGTCTGTCTTGAGTGTTTTTTGTGGTCTTTGTTCTCCCACATTTTATTCATCGTCATCTTCTCAGAATGATCTTTTTCTTGGGGAAATGCCTATCGCTTCTATGATTTATGTTGTTCCCTTTCCACGCTTCTATGTTTTAGGTCGTTCCCTTTGTCCTTCTTCGATTCCCTTTCCTATGCTTATTAAAACCTCATCTTAGTCCTTCTTCGATTCCTGCCAGATTTCTGTTTTGTAACAGGTCTGGACATAAATAATGCAACTTATTTAATTTTGTTTCAATTTCAACAACATGCAGGTTTACTGGGCTGGTTTTGACAAGTTGGAGTGTGAGAGTGGTGTTATTCGGAGAGTCCTCCTGCTGGGATATCGATCTGGTTTCCAGGTTTGGGATGTTGAGGAAGCACATAATGTTCGTGACCTTGTTTCAAGACTTGACGGTCCTGTTTCATTTATGCAAATGCTACCGAAACCAATAACATCAAAGATACGATCAGACAAGTTTGCTGATAGCCGACCTCTTCTGATTGTTTGTTCTGATGGTTCCCTTTCTGGAGGTAGTAGTAGTCAAGATGGGTTAGCTACTCCACATGGGAGGGTCTCTAATCACCGTGATGCTAATAACAGTAGTTTTCTCCCAACTGTTGTCCGGTTCTATTCCCTGAAATCTCAAACTTATGTACATATGATAAAGTTCAGGTCAATTATTTATTCTGTTAGATGCAGTTCTCGAATTGTTGCCATTTCTCAAGCAGCTCAGGTTTGTTTTCTTACTGTGGAAATGTTTTCTTCTCAAGGTTATTTAATTTTTATAGTGTGTGAATGTTTAGCTAATGTTGTGCAGATACACTGTTTTGATGCTGCAACATTGGAGAGGGAATATACTATTCTTACAAATCCTATAGTTGTGGGTTCTCCTGGTTTTGGGGGCGTAGGCTATGGCCCGCTTGCTGTTGGTCCCAGATGGGTTGCTTATAGTGGTAGTCCAGTTGCTGCCTCCAATTCTGGACGTGTAAGTCCTCAACATCTAACACCTTCTGCCAGTTTTCCTTCAAATGGGAGTTTGGTTGCACACTATGCAAAAGAGTCAAGCAAGCAACTTGCTGCTGGTATTGTGACCCTTGGGGACATGGGATATAAGAAATTATCCAGGTACTGTTCAGAGCTTCTACCCGACTCCCATGGCTCAGTCCAATCAGGAAGTCCTGGCCTGAAAGTCAATGGAACTGTTAATGGTCATTTTGCAGATGCAGATAACATTGGAATGGTGCGTATATGCTTCTCACCTTTTGTTCTTTCACAAATTTCACTGAAGCTCACCTGTTCCAGTAAATATTGAAATATATAATCATAACCATTTTACAATGTGTTGCTCAACCTACTGTGTAACTCATTTGCCTGGAGGTGTAAATTTCTGCTAGTTACATGCAGAACTATTATTGCACCAGACTAAGCGATTGTTTTTCCTCTTTACCCGTTTATTTTGTCCTAAGTTCTTACAGTACTTTCTTCTTTCTATATCTCTTTGTTGGTAGGTCGTGGTCAGGGATATTGTCAGTAAACTTGTTATAGCACAGTTTAGGGCACACAAGAGTCCGATTTCTGCATTATGCTTTGATCCTAGTGGAACTCTCTTGGTGACCGCGTCAGTTCAGGGCCATAACATAAATGTTTTCAAAATATTGCCTGGACTCTCCGGGAGCTCCTCTGCAGGTGATACTGGTACATCTTATACGCACCTTTATCGGTTGCAGCGTGGATTTACCAATGCAGTAAGAGGATTGTGGTTTTTTTTATATTTATTTTGGCTTGGAACATAATTAGAAATTTTACTGATTGGTGTAACTTATGTCCTCAGGTTATACAGGACATCAGTTTCAGTGACGACAGCAACTGGATTATGATAAGTTCCTCAAGGGGCACAAGCCATTTGTTTGCTATTAATCCTTGTGGAGGATCAGTGAACTTTCAGTCTTCTGATGTTAGTCACACCATTAAGAATGATGCACCGAGTAAGCCATCTTGGCCTCCCACACTAGGTTCCCAAATGCAAAGTCAGCAGAACTTTTGTGCATCTGGTCCACCCATTACTCTCTCTGTTGTGAGCAGAATAAGAAATGGTAGTAATGGCTGGAGAAGTACTGTAACCGGTGCTGCAGCTGCTGCAACAGGGAGGCTGAGTTCCTTTTCTGGTGCTATTGCTTCATCTTTTCACAACTTTGGAGTAAATAATGATTCGTATAGGGATGGGACTTCTTCGAAGAATAAATATCACCTTTTAGTTTTCTCTCCCTCTGGTTCTATGATACAATATGCATTGAGCATTTTGGCTGGTGAGGATACAGCAGCTGTCTCTGGATTAAGCACAACATATGAAGCAGCTGTAGAAAGTGATGGAAGAGTGGTAGTTGAGGCAATCCAGAAATGGAATGTTTGTCAGAAGCAGAACAGAAGAGATCGTGAAGATAACTTGGACATATATGGTGAGAATGGGAATTCAGATAGCAACAAAATATATCCTGAAGGCATTAGAAGGGGTAAAAGTATTCATCCTGAAAGCGACTGTTCCGATGCTAAATCACAGATCAGCCTTGAGGAAAAGCATCATTTATATATTTCAGAAGCTGAACTGCAGATGCATGAAGCCTGTATGCCGTTATGGGCAAAATCTGAGGTATTTTTATGTTATAATGGGCATTAAAATTCTGTATAAAATCATTCAAGTTTTTCTTTTGTGCCCAACATGCAAGTTTTTGCTTGCCAGGTATACTTTCAAACGATGATGGCAGAGGGCATAGATTTGAATGAAGAAAATCAAATGCAAGGAGAAGTTGAGATTGAAAAGATTCCAACTCGCACAATCGAAGCTAGGTCCAAGGATTTGATTCCAGTTTTTGACTATCTTCAAATTCCGAAATTTCTACATGCTAGGTATACTCAGATAAGTTTATACTGATTTACTTTTCTGATTATCTGGTCTGGGACACCGATTTCATTGATAAAATACTCACTGTTCCTTCAAACTGAAAGAAAAAGGAATCCTACTGGAAGGTGGGATAAACTGTATTTGGCACTTGTAAAAGTATATGATTGAAATTCTATCCAGAAAATGCATTTTTCTAGCTAAAATTTATCCTTTTATGAGTAACTTTTTATTCGGTGAACATATTCATTGGTAATGACAGATTTTGTCTGTGTTTAACGATATTTGAGAATAAGATCGCCCATTTTAATATATTGTTTAAAACTTAGCTATAAAATTCACTTGTCGGTTCGGGAGTAATTGTTAGATTTTTGTGGTTGAAATGCTTCTTATAATGTGCTAGCAATATAAAATACTGTGTCTAATCTATTATCTGTCTAATGACTGCAATGTTCTAAAATATTGAGAAATCATTTTGTGGGCTGTCTACATTACCTATATATCTTAAAATCTTGTCCCTTATGTCAAAATTAGTTTTGGGTGATCGAGTCATGTTTCATTCATCTAATATGCGCCACAAGAACAGCTCTCTTAAAGCATGTATACACTATAATATCCAAAAAAATTTACACTAAACTGTTCTTGGGCAGGATACTCTGTACAAACTGACACAGTTGCTATGCTCCAGAGTGTTATTTCTTTCTTGACTAGACTATGTGTCATCCAGTTAATTGCATCTGCTGGTTTTTATATTTGATGACAAACAGCGAGGTCTTTGTGATGGAAATTGTATTATCCACATTTTTGCAGGTTACCTTCGCTAGATGGCAACATTAATGGGCGTCTGCAGCATCAGAGGTCTGGGTTTTCTGAAAATGGCAGGCTTTCACGGAAGAGCAGCTCTGCCTCTCTTGACTCTGTGACCCAAAGTGGTGCTCTAGTGGTTGACCTTCCTAACGGTCTCGAAGACACCCAACGGAATGGTCCTCGGATGCTAATAGAAACTAGGGAGTCTGTAAATATCAGTGGCAGCCCTAAAACATATAGTCAGCTTGAGGTTGTAAATAATAGGGAGAGCTTAGTAGCGGAGGCTCAAGTCAAGTTTGTAAATAACAACAACGCAGGCCTGAAAATGGAGAATCATTTTGAACATGAAGGCGAGGAGTTTGATTAGAGGTAGTTTTCTATCAATTTCTTTTGCCTCCCAAGTTATTGGTTGTGTATGCTTGCGAGATACTACATAATTTGCTAAAGTTGTGGCCATGCTTCGGATGCTAAATTATGAAATCTTGTATCAGGTGTGAGCAGCTATTCTTTTGTTCTCCAGGAAGGTTCATTAACATTGTTAATACTGTGGTCCAAATTGTAGACAACAGAGGCTTAGTGGGGAGTTTTATTGTGCAGAAGTGTGAATATATATTTCTATATATATGGCATTGGGGTTTCAGTCTTTTGTTGACTCTGTAAATAACACACTCACATTCCAATAATCATTTGTAATATGTAAATAATAGCGTTAACCTTATAAGTTTTTGCCCTATCTATTTCAAATTTATATTTGTTACCATTCCTTGTGCAGATTTGTTGAGACAAGTTTGTGATGTAATCATGTGTGATCTGCAAAACCCAAGTCTAAGTTGTTATGTTAACAGAAGTAGAAAATGCGCTAGGCGCACAAAACGAGTGTGGTGTATGGATATTGATCCTAATTTGTCTAAAACACATTCTAGTTTCCAAATATTTTGCTAGCAATGGCATAATTAAGGAGGGATAAGTAGTGGCTTTGCGTTTATTATATTATACACCTGATAAAATTATATAATGACAAGATTGCAAGATGATAAATAGTTTCATTGTTTGATTATTTTTTTGCAAGCTTAAATTTCAAATTTTATTATGAAATACTTGTCCTTTTAATAACTCTATTCTGTATGCTCTTGGTTCAGCTCTCACCTTGATAATATTTTCTATTTTATTTCATAAAAAATCCCAGTTGCCACACTTCTAATATTTCTTATATTTTTTTCCCTCAAAAAAAAAATATTTCTTATATTTTTGTATGATTATCCTTTATTTTCTTTTGTTCATCTATCCCAGTTGCTCTGAGTGTTCTTTTTAACATCAAACAAATATAATACTACTTAACAAACTGAATTTCTTAATCAATTATTTTTGCAAAAGAGAACTTGAAAGGGGTAGGTTGCTGTATCGCTGCATAATTTGCAAAACTGTCCATGATTTGTCATATCATTTTGTATACTTTTTCAAGAAAATTTCCATGTGTAACATTACTAGGAAAAGAATACGACGGCGTGTAGCGAATTTGCCAACCTTTTTCCTCTCTATTCGAGAACCTATTCTAATTTCTAAGTTCAACATTTATTACACAAAACCATAAAGAGAAGAATGAAGCGAAGAGTATCTTCTTTTCCACCATGTCAAACATGGTTCAGGAAATGTTTTCTAGAGCAGAAATGCTCCAACTTGTTAATTTGTCAATAAGGCACACATTTTTAGATTATTGAACTTGGGAAGTAGAATAAGATGAAAGCCAGTTATGGGATATAAGGCAGGTGGATAAAAGGGATGAAGAGATCATAATATTTTCTTGTATGCTAATACTAGAGAATATAGATCTTTCGGTCCACCAATCTTATGCTTCCTTATCTCACAAAAGTTGTCTTGCTTTCCATCTATGTTGTTTTGAACAGTTGTCTTCTCAAAAGTCACAAGAATGAAAATTCCAAGTAATACCCTCCTCTAAATCCATGAAAACTCTAGTTTCAGTGTAAACAAATTGATAGAAAAGGCTATATTAGATGGACAATGCTGGAAACGTCAGTGGTGACATTATTATAGTGTCCTAAATAATGTGTAATATTAGGGTCAAAGTTTTTTTTCTTTTTTCATTTCAGAGAGAGAAATGTCAACTTGTCTTCAAATTTTGGTGGAAACAAAGTATTAATTACTAAAATGTTGTTACATATATAGAAACGTGTACCCCATTTTGCAAATTTGTCTGTCAAATTACAATGTCAATCCCCCATTGGTCACAAGAGCATGCAACAAATCTAAACTCCTCTCCTGGCTGGTCTTCAGTTTGTTATCGAAGAAGTACAGCTTCCTGTTTTTGCACTCCAAGTACGAAGTCCAAAAGCAACCCACACCCCAAGGGAGAAGAGACAGCAAGTCATTTTCCATTTAGAAGGCCTGTAGATATCAGAGTCCAAACTAATACATATGCCTACAAAAAAAGCTTCATGTGCAGGCAAAGCTATGTAACACCAAACAAAACAGCATACTCCTCTGTCAAAAAGAAAAAAACTTATTATTATTTTTTTCAAATGACTCTTCTGTTCCTCAACTTCCCTCCTTCAATACCAAGCCAAGCTCTCAGGCCTTAAAATACAGACACAGCCCTCTCTTCTAAGTCCCCTGTCCCTTTCTCCTTAACAACCCCCCTTCTCCTCCTGCAGTATTTTAAACATCACAAGTTTGAATACACACCTTTGAAGCCTAATTACTAAGCAAGTTTAGGTAACTGATAGCTACCTTAAACTCCTATCAAGATCCTTCTTTTACAGCAGACCCCTCTCCTGTGGGTTCTTGCAATTCTACTGAGTCCTTCTTGGGGGTGATTGCCAAATGCACTAACCAACCAACCAAGAAAAGAAAAGAAAAGGAAACAACTAGAAGAACAGCAAATCCAGCCGGGACTTGGTTGGTTTCTTGGTCTTGTATTTGGTTTTGCTTTCCAAATAAAAAATATGCAGCTTCATATATCGCCTAGTCTGAGGCATGTAACAGTGTTTCCGGGGAAAGGAGTGAGGGAATTCATCAAGGTGAAGGTTGGCAGCAGACGGCTTTCGTATCGGATGCTCTTCTATTCCCTTCTGTTCTTTACATTTCTTCTCCGGTTTGTGTTCGTTCTGTCCACAGTTGATATCATTGATGGAGAACATAAGTGCTCCGGTACTATAGGTATGTATATATTATTTTCAATGAAATTGAAATTGTTGCTTCTTTTTTTCTTTTTTAATACTATACAAGCTCTATATTTCCTGTGCACATTCCTTCTCTCTTCCACAAATTGGTCAACAATGAGAATTTCTTGTTGATAGTTCAGAAAAGAATGTGTTGGGATAGAAAAACTAGGAGATTAACAACCAAAATGTCTTCCTCCAATGTTGGTGTCAGAACAAAAAAAAAAAAAAAAAAACTTAAGATACTAACATACGCAAATTTTTTTTGGTTATATATATTTCTCTTCCAAGGTTTTAAGTAAGTTATCTGTGCTTAACATCCATAGGCGGCGGTAGATGTGCAAGTTTCATAACTAGAGTTAAAAACGTTGTTCCATGATGCTATTGCCAATCTGTCTTAAGCTATCACGTCCTTTCTTCCTCGAGAAAGCTGATTGCCGGAGCTCAAATTAAATACAAATAATCATTGGATGTTATCCATATATAGGCTACATACACATTCTTTTATCCGTTAATATGGTTACTTTTGTAAGGTTTTATTTCTGGTTTGGTTTGATTGCTTGAGGCAGAGATATTGTTAGAGATGCAATTGAAGAATCCCAAATTAATTAACGTCTAGTTTGTTTTGCCTAATTATATATAAGTGGCTGAACACATGGTTACCACATTTACATCCATGTCCACAATTTTCAAATGAAATGTCAATTAGGAGGATCCAAGTAGGTAGCTCAACTATTCCAAGAAAGTGCCAAGAGTGGACTGGCACTCACTTCCCCGCCCAATGACATATTTATATTGCAGATAATTGCTTTAGACCTTGTATTTAACCCAGGCTTAAAGAAAGATTAAACTTAAACCAATTAGATACTGAAAACACCATTTAAGCATTTTTAATTTAACTGGTCTGTGTCCTTAATATAATCCAGCAATGATACCTGCCACCTAACAGGAGCAACTGCAATGAGACTAACAGTATAACAACCGATGTAGTAACGACAAACTATCAATGTGACTTTGTTTTCTGGTAAGAGATATGACTTGTTTCTCTTCTTTTCTTTTTTTTTTTTTTCTCATGGATAATGATAGATTGCCTGGGAAAAAAGATAGGACCAAGGATATTCGGAAGAAGGATCGACCCAAGCACAAAGGTAATCTCCTTTCCAATTGTGCTGGTAGCCTATATATATATATAAGTCATCATAATGTTGTTTACTAACTGAATTAATTCTTTGCCATGTTAAGGTCCCAGAAGTGATATACCAAGTACTAGAAGAACCCATGGAGAAAGATGCACTAAAAGGAAGAACCGACATCCCTCAAACATTGGACGAGTTTATGGAAGAAATGAGTGACAGCAGAGTCGATGCAAAAACTTTTGCTCTCAAGCTTAGGGAAATGGTATCACTCTATCCTCTCTATCTTTCATGATTTCCTTGCTATAATGCATCTTGCAAAATTAAATGCCATTTCACACCCGGTATCGTTTGATGCTTAGTGCTTAAAATTAAATGGTCTGTGTTTTTAATAACAAAATTGGATCTCCAATCTATTAAGTTATCAATTAGTAGAGAAATGGTTTCTGACCAAATCAATGTTCTGGGTATTTCAGGTAACGCTACTTGAACAAAGGACTAGAACAGCTAAAATACAAGAATATCTGTACAGGCATATAGCATCCAGTAGCATACCAAAACAGCTGCATTGTCTAGCCCTAAGGCTCGCCGATGAGCATTCCACCAATGCAGCTGCCCGACTCCAGCTCCCGTTTCCGGAACTCGTCCCCGCCCTAGTAGACAACTCTTACTTCCATTTTGTCCTTGCTTCAGACAATGTGCTTGCCGCTGCTGTTGTTGCCAAATCACTTGTCAAAAATGCATTACGCCCTCAAAAGTTTGTTCTGCACATAATAACAGACAGGAAAACATTTTCACCTATGCAAGCATGGTTCTCCTTGCACCCTTTGTCGCCTGCAATAATTGAGGTCAAGGCATTGCATCATTTTGATTGGCTTGCAAAGGGAAAGGTCCCAGTTCTGGAAGCAATGGAAAAGGATCAGACGGTCAGGTCTCAGTTCAGAGGGGGGTCATCAGCAATTGTGGCACATAATTCTGAGAAGCCTCATGTCATAGCATCAAAGCTTCAGGCCCTTAGCCCCAAGTACAATTCGGTCATGAATCACATAAGAATCCATCTACCCGAGGTAATAAAGTTTGAACATTCTACAAAACACTAATTCTCAGTTTCTCACACAATGCTGACAAGTCTGATAGGCTGACAACAATCCTTCATATTTTGCAGTTGTTCCCAAGTCTAAACAAGATTGTGTTCCTAGACGATGACATAGTGGTGCAAACCGATCTGTCTCCTCTTTGGGACATTGACATGAACGGAAAGGTTAATGGGGCAGTAGAAACTTGTAGAGGAGAAGACAAGTTTGTGATGTCAAAGCGGTTCAAGAGCTATTTGAATTTCTCCCATCCATTGATAAAAAGGAATTTCGATCCTAATGAATGTGCCTGGGCCTATGGGATGAACATTTTCGATTTACAGGCTTGGAGGAAGACGAACATAAGTCTTACATATCATTACTGGGTTCAGGAGGTAATCACTTTCAGATCCTTTCATAGGCTATTCTCTTTCAGCAAGTAAATAGAGGATTTAGGGAAAGAAAATGAAGATTAAAGTAAATTTAAGCAACAGAGTTGAACAAATTAGAAGATTAAGATAAACAAAGAATTATGCAAGTAACTAGTCAAAAGATAGAGAAAACTTGGTATGCATTCTTTATTTCCTTGTCTTACAGAGCATCTAGTTACCTCATTTTCTATTCCAGCTTCAACATCAAGTGACAATTTCCTTATATCTGCCTACTGCAAATTATCTGTTTCTCATCTTTCCATTGCAGAACTTGAAATCAGACCTGAGCTTGTGGCAACTTGGAACCTTACCCCCTGGCCTTATAGCATTCCACGGTCACGTTCATGTTATTGATCCTTTCTGGCACATGTTGGGTCTAGGCTACCAAGAAAATACAAGTTTCGCTGAAGCTCAAAATGCGGGTGTTGTACATTTCAATGGCAGAGCCAAGCCTTGGCTAGATATAGCTTTCCCTCAATTGCGTCCGTTGTGGACCAAGTACATCAACTTCTCCGATAAGTTCATCAAAAGCTGTCATATCAGGGCATCTTAACCTGAATTTTGAGGGGGAGCCATCGACCATATTGATGGTAAAATATATGTTTGTATATGAGGAGGGGAAGAAAATGAGAAGAGGAGAGTTCTTCAAATATCCAAGGCCTTGAGCACATCATGTAAAAAACAAAGTCAGGCGTTCGTTTGTTTTGTTTCTCCCTCTATTCTGCACACCTCCCTGCCTTTATTATTACTTCATTTTTTTATTCATTTTGATGAGAAAGCATATCCTAATTTTCACTTTGCAGCCAGTAGTAAAACTGCTCTCTTTCATCTCATCTTTCCTTTTTTCATATCCCTTCTAATTTTTAACAATGCTACACATATTTTCCCGGATGATTTTTCATAATGGAGATAAATAAGATAGTTCTATGCATAAGTAATTCATGTTGCATCCAATGTACCCCTTTTTGTTAGAGTTGAGGATCATACAGTGGAGGATACGTATATACAACCCTTTCACACATAATGAGGAAACTAATAAACACAATTTCAGGCAAAAAGAAATTGATTCAAGACAGTAACTACAACACCATTATAGCAATTCAATGAAAAAAAAAAAAACATCCTAAGATTTTTGTCCGGTTAAATTGGACACCAAATCCTTAAAGAACTTTACCGACTTTGTAATGGGAGAATTAACAGCCATCGCATTGTACAACACAGTCTGGATATCATCCGTAGAAGGCCTTGTCTTGAACCTTGAAACAACTTTGGGTTGCCCATCTTCTTCTTCAACAAGAATAGCCCATTTCTCCCCACTAACAATGCCATCACTGGCACACTTGAAGACCATACCTTTCCTCTTCCTCAGAAGCTCCTGAACCTCCAGCCCCATATAGGAGTATATCACCCCAAAGGAATTCACAAACCCATTAAGCTCCCCAAAATCAGTCTCGTCTTCAAAAGCCCAGGTGGGATTAAACATCACCACCGGAAGTATATACAAGCTTTTACAGACAGCTCTCACGGTTGGCAGTTGCGAGGACTGGGGCGCGAAGAACACCGCCACATCAGCAGAGCCCAGAATCTTGTCCTCCCCGCCATTCTTGACGGTGGAGAGGTCAACATGCACCACCTTACTTGATGGGTACTGGCTTTGAAAAGCCTCCACAGCAGCGTCTTTCAGTTCCGGGGTGGGCCAGATGATGCAGAATTCGATGGGGGAGCCTCTGCTTTTAACGTCCAGGTCTGTGAAGACTTTCAGGGCTAGCTGAGAGAGGTCGGCGGGTGAGTCGTCGATGACCGGGAACTCGACTTGGAACCTGGGTTGCTCCAGTTTCTTGAGTTTTCCGGCGAGTCTGACATTGTTGAGGGGCTTACTGAGGGTGGCTGCGAGGCAGGTCTTGACTTGGCGAATGGCTTCTCCTTTGGTGGTGGGTGGGGTGAGGGAAGTGGCGGAGCAGTGAACGACGAATAGGGAGGGGAGTGGTTTTGGCCGACAGTGTAGAAGCGACTGCTGGTGTTGGCGGTGGTGGGAGAATAAAGCATTTGTTCGGTTGTGGTGGTGGCGGTGGTGGTTTTGGATGGGTGGGAGGAACTGGGAGATGGTTGTTCTTTGGTGTGGAGATGGTGTTGAAAGATTTGTAACTCTTGTTGTGGCTTGGATGTCAAGCTTGAGAAGATTGGAGGCCATAGATAGTGGAGAGCTTTGGCTGCACTGCACAAGATAAGAAGATGATGATGATTTATGGGTCGGTAGTCTAGTCTCAGATAGGAGCAACAACAGTATTACTAAAAGCTTCAAGCAGATAAGATTTTATATGCAATGTTCTTCCTTTGTCTCTTCCCTTTTTCTATTTTTAATAATTTTTTTTAAAACCTTGATTTTTAATAATCATTAAATGGGACAGTTGATAACTGATAATCGCATGTAATAAAACTAAAGTGCATTGGCCCAACTAGAAACCAGGATTTGACAAAAAGGACTAGAAACCAGGGGCAGATGTGCCCGGTTTTTGGATGTAATGTAAACTTACTTATCTCATCACCTTGCGTTGAATACAATCTTTCCATTTAGGATAAGAGAGAAAAAAAAAAAAAAGAAGTGGGGTGCCCCGCAGACATTGAGTCTTGATTTATGTGATGCCGTCACTCTATTTCGGACTACACCAGAGTATAACCAAGTTGCCATCTGCCATCAAAATTAGCTACAACTTATTTCACTACTTACTCTACGAGTATGTATTATAAATCCAGAACTGATTAAACCGTTGCAGATCCTGTTGTCCCAATACCTTGCCGACCGCCATGGTCCTTTATCCATCTCAACAGCAGTAATTCTTTTTAACCACATGGGACTGTAACAATGAATATGACTTGGTACTATTTGCTTTCCACCACGAATATGCCTCGTTTAAAACAAGGGGAAGCTACCGAATACAGGAGAGTGCCAACGCGTCAACCTAACATCCACGAATTACAAGCATGCGAAGCTATTACGAAGTCCAAGATGATGGCCCTACAAACGAAGCATTGTTGGAGGCTCACCTCCATTACCCGAGTGGCTGATGCCTTTCAAATACTACAATCAATCAGCCAAGTGAGATGACATTTTATCTAATAATGGTTGTTTTCATCCAATTTTCGGGGTCCAAACCCCTAATTTAATATCGAAGCCGACCACGTTAATGACTTTTTTCCGCCACAGACGACACAGAAAAACGACTCTCCTGTTGGCAGCAGAAAGCCAAAGACCATACAAATCCCACCTCAAAAATCCCCATAAGAGAAAATATTTGAAAACACTAGCTGCCACATCAACTTATTAAAATTTACACGGGAACACCAGCAATTCATTGAGAATACCATTGCAAATACTATTAGTCACCCAACAAATCCAGTTAGAAGACTTCAACAAAGACGAAGAAAACCAATGACCAATGGCAAAAGATGTGCACTTGTTTAGTGCCGAATGTCAACCCAATTAGCAGTGTGTGCTGCTGCGAGCTCAAGCAACAGGTGGGCGAAGCACATGGTCTTGTGAGGTATCGACTGCAGCAGGAGGCATGAACTGCCACATAGCAACTCCTGGGTACCCCATGAATGGCACTAACTTGTTGCCAGGTGCTTGGCCTTGAGCAACAAATGCGGCAGGAATTGCTGCAGGAGGATGAGGCATGAAGCTAGGTTGTGCATTCATTGTCTTCATCTGTTGCTCCAGCCTATCTTTCTCTGCCTTCAGCCTCTGCTTTTCATCCCGAAGTTCATTCTTCTCAGCCTAGCAAACACAATGCGCAAAAGGTATATAAAACCAGAGGCAATATCCATTTCTGGGATATCTGCTGTTACCATGCAGTAAATTACCAAGCAAATAGAAGAAATAACACATCCACACCCAAACAAAATGATCAGCATAAAAAGATATATTAAAATGGCAATCAAGTCAAGTTCACCTTCAACTCTTTAATCTTTTCTTGAAGGCTTGAATTAGAATCCTTCAACTTCTGGGCTTCACCTCTCAATTGTGTAACCATGCGGACAGCATCAATCAAAATAGCAGCCTTGTCTGTTTTAGGAGGTCTTCCTGGCTCAAGGATAGCACCCAATTCCATAAACCTAGCAGCACACCAAATATAAGATGTCAATATAAGAGCACTACGGTAAGGAGGGGGAGGGGGGAAGGGGAAAGGTGCGCGGTGTGGGGGTGAGGAGAGAGAGAGAGAGAGAACAAAGGGAAGGCAAGCACTTGTCATTTAGTCGATCTCTCCGCAACTTCTCCCGACATGCCTTGGAGCTGGATGCACCACATGAATCAGCTCTAGCCCTGTTAAGGGGATATATGAGAGATGGGCGGCATGAAACATTCTTTCATAAAATTTATATCATTCTGACTATTATAGGATGTACGATGGTGAAACAAAGGATAGCTAGCATAAAACTCTAATCCAAATAAGCAAATGAGGCAGAAAAAGAAATATGGAAAAGAAAGCATAAAATAGATGCTGCACTCCAACTCTTCCATGGAATTGAACTAAATCAAAGCTCAAGCAGCATGATAACTACTAATAGTCCAAGCTACTGAGTCTGGAATCAACTTGACAGCTCTAGTCTAACGAGTTTTTAGAAACATCAGTCTCCTTGAGCAGAAGATGAGCATCGTAACTAAAGGCAAAAAGCAATCTTATCAGCAAGCACAGGCACTTCAAAACATAAATGTACGGTCTAAGGTTCTGACTAAACGTACTTGCTTGATACATATAATTCAAACATAACTGTGCATGACAACCAAGCATGCTTCAAAGCCATTGGAAAAACTGAACAAATTTAACGTAACCGTCCCAACCCTCACTGGTTAAGACCACTTATGAACATACAGTCTATCCAAAGAGGCCAACGTCAGCCCAAAGCAAAGAAGGCTGTGAATGCTGCAGGTAGCTTTCATCGATCACAAAATACATTTTAAAAACAAAGTACAGAAGAGAACAAACTAAAAGCACTTATCCAGGTTTATACACCATGCTTCCACCGATCACAAAATTCTGAAGAAGAACATAAAAAAAAAAAATGGGTACAAAAGAGAAAGTAGGGCACCTTTTCTTGGAGCCGGATTCCTTCAAGGTATCACAATCCCCAAGCAATCCATCAATTTCCAAACTAGGAAAAAAATCAGACAGCAAAATGGATAAGAAAACTTCAGCAAGCAACCATGAAACCAACAAAATTGAAGTTAACGACAGAATTGCCCCAGGCAATCAAGTTCCAGAGGCCAAAATTCACTCTGATAGTGAAAAAATCCCAAACCCCCAAGCAACCTAAAGAGAAAACACTTAAAAAAAAAAAGAAAAGAAAAAAAAACCCCTCAATTCAACCAAAAGTAGAGAGCTTCATTACTTTGACCAACATCAGAGTCAACTCAAATGTACAAGATATGATTGGAAGAATCTAAACAGGCAAGTAACAAGCCAAACTTCAAATCAGTGAGCAGCACAGGAGTGCACCCCAACAGATTCAAGTTGAATAAGAACAAAACCCTAATTGTAAAAAGATGGGGGAGTACCCGACATTAGGGGGTTGAGGGGTTTGCCAGGAGAAGCCGGTGATGGGGATGGTGTAGGAGGAAGGGTCGGAGACGACCACGTCGTTGATGTAGTCCATTTCCAACGCCCAATTGGTGTTCGCCGGCGACACCATTCCCTCCCCAATAATTATGCGTTCCTCCGTCGCCGATGAGGGCAAACCAAAAGAACAGAAGAAGAAGAAGAAGAAGAGGAGGTAGGGTGTGAGGGCTTTTTTTTCTTTTTTTTCTTTTTTTGGGTTTACTTTTTAGTAATCTGATTTTTGTTTCCTTTTAACTTTGTTTTAGGTGTCTACAGTAAGAATAAGCCAAGCAAAAAAGAGGAGATGAAGAGAAGAAGGAAGAGGGGAGGGGGTGTTTGGATTTGGTGGCAATTGGCAAAGGCGTGTCGTTGTTGTGTTTGTGGTGGACTAAAAGATTCTTCGGCTTCGTGCCGTGCTCACTCCACTTCTCTCCCCAACACAGTAAATTAAAATTGCCTTTTTCTCCTGGGCTTCCAAGGCCCATCTTTTCCTGAAATTAGCTTTACCTACTAAGTACTGGCACTGCCCATGCTTGTGCTCTTTCTCTTTTTATCTTTTTTCTAAAAGTTATATGTTACTATAAAAATCATAGTTATCAGAACTAGTCCGACATAAGCCTAGAAAAAATCATGGGTCAAGGTTTATCGAGGGTTCAGTGTAATTGATTCAGAATAATAATTATTAAATAATTAATTATTTTAATATACATATATTAATATATACCTATAATTTCAAAATAAAAATAATTATAAAATCTAAAAATAGAAAATTTCTATTAAATAATACATTTGTTTATTTTTTTTTTTGGTGTAAAAGGGGGCCTAGCCCGACTTACATTAAATTAAATCAAACTTAGCTGGGGCGGCGTAGCCAACCCCGCAATGTCTGTCAAATAAATATCAGAGCAAAAACTAGGAACATCAAAGAAAACTTGAACATCATCAGGATTATCCACCGCCATAGCAGCCAACTTGTCAGCTACTCTCCCTACGTATATGTTGTATACATTTGTTTATGTTAGAATGGCAAAAAAAACTTTATAAATTAATGTTTTGGATTAAAAAAACTGACCCATCTGAGCCATTGGTTCATCCATATCAACACAAAACCGATTAGATCACTTTTTTTTTTTCGAGTCGATTGCATCTCCAGTTCAAATCCTCTAAAAACCCAAATAGGGCTGTGGGTCGCAGTTATAACTATGATAAAAATAGAAGTAGCAAGAGTTTCAGATGGAAGGTTGAAAAATAAATAAAAACATTTGATATTTAAAAAAAGAAAAGTGGACTATTACTAGAATTCTTTCTGGTTTTATTTCCAATTTATTTGCCCATTATGCCAACCCTTAAAAAAGTAATTTTGCAAGAGATTTCTTAATAGTAAGTACGACATTTTACGAGTGCGTGGATACAATGGCTTTTTCTTTTTAGATGTATATATATGGATGGTTAACGTCAACCATGGTGGACGGTTGAGGTAGGCATGTAGAGAAACAAAAGCGAAAAAAGTAGCAGCGGTAACAAGTGAGAATTGCCTCATGTATATCCCAGTATATGTTTACATTTTGGTTACTCCTTAAATTACCCAATATTGAAAACAGTAAACTTTTAGCTAGCGTGTCAAAAGTAAGATCATGGGCAGCTAAATATTTTTATAAAAAATAAACGCACTAACTTCTGATATAAATCACCTGCCAATTTAATTGGGCATAAAATAAAGCTGGTGCGGGGAATGATTGATTATTCATTGCCACCTTCGGGAAAAAAGAGATCCAAAAGATTTTGGTCCAATGACTTGGATTGTAAAAAAATAATTTTAGAAATGGCCTACTGCCTCCTGGGCATGTAAAGATGACAAGCTTTGTCACAAATGCCCGCCAAAGCTGAAATTTTTTATGTGCTAGGGTAGGAGGATAACGCTATGGCTGGCATATGAAAATCCACAAGTGGCAAATAATTTAATGAACGCCAACGTAGACTGTGTTTGGTTCCTTTTTCTTTTTCTTTTTTTTTCTCTCTTCTTGAAGGGCAAATTCCACCAACCAACCCAATGGAAGAAAAGTGATTTACACTTTGTTTACCAAGAAAAACAGGGTGACTTACCAGTTACCGCCCCTTCGTTTTTGCTGCTTCTGTTTTTTTTTTTTTTTTAACTGCTAAACTCATCCAGTAACTACTGGCTAAGATAATGGTTAGGGCTTGGGATTTTCACGGGCTCATTCATAAAGACAAGGGCCCAATCACTCTTTTGGAAACCCTTCTAGCTTTAGCGTTCTTCGGCCTGGTTTACTATCTAGACATGATTAGGAGTAAAATTTATAGAAACGTTTTTTTTTTTGTCGAAACATATCATAAATATTTGTACAGACTTCATTCTTTTTAACAACAATACAGCATATGTATTCTCAAAAAAAAAAAAAAAGAGAGAAGAAATCAATACAGTATATGTTATCAGTATATATGTTTTTTTAACTCATGCAATTCTGAATATTACGAGTTGGCAAAAAGAAAAAGAATAAAAGGAAAGCGTCATAAACCAATATTTAGATAAAGGAATTGAAACCAATGTGTCAGCATCCGCTCATAGGAGGAGAAATTAGGCGATGGGGTTTGAAAGTGTTGAAGTTTTGGTCATGGGGAATCCATAGACCTGGCAATTCGTGTTGTCGTGTCGGGTTCGTGTCGGGTTGAACAGGTAATCGGGTTCCAAATCTTCAACCCGACCCGACCCATTTAATAATCGTGTCGTGTCGTGTCCAACCCGTTTATTATCGTGTCGGGTTCGGGTTGACCCGCGGGTTACCTATTAAGTCTAACAAGCCTAAAAATTAGTTTGAAATTTTTTTATTTTGCGTATTTTTAAGCAAATAGGTATATAATTAGATTTTCTCATATATTAAATAAAATTATAAATTGTAGAATCATAATATAATAATATTTTAAAGCATTTATAGAAATATTTTTGGATAATTTTAGTAACTTTACCCTTAAATATTGAATAAGTCTTATATTAAATGTAAAATATTTATACCCTAAATATAATCGGGTCATAAACAGGTACCTATCGGGTTGGCAGGTCAACCCGCGACCTGACCTGCTAATTTTCGTGTCGTGTCGGGTCGACCCATTTAACTAAACGGGTTGAAAATCTCTGACCTATACCTGCTAATTTCGTGTCGGGTTCGTGTCGGGTTGTCGTGCGTTTTGCCGGGTCTAGGAATCCATATTCACACTCCCCCGTTCATATTCGCACTCCAAATTTATATTTTTTGGACTCAAAATGACAAAATTAACCCCATCAAGTCAGTCATCCTCCTCCACTATTTAGTCATTCACTTCCAATCCCTCCTTCATTGCTTGCTCTCTCCGTTTTCTCCCTTGCAAAATCTCTTTCCCTGTTATTGTCGGTGACTTCTAATCCCATTGACTCTCTCTTTAAAAGTCTTCGTTTTGTTTCCTTGTTTTGTATGATTCGTAATCTTCATTAGTTGTCTGTGATTTTTTGAGTTCCCATCTCTCTGATTCTGTCCATGGAGTCATTTGTCTGTTCATTGAATTGGGTTAGTGTCAAAATCCTTTCTTTGTCTCTCTAAATAGTGGAAGATCTCGAATTTCTTAGTGCCACGTGATTAAAGAGATACACACTGCAAAAAGTGTCTCACAAACACATTTGTTGTCGTTGATCATTGCACCATTGTTCTGGGTTCTTACTGGGCAATATCGTGAGGTGTTTACTTCTCTGGCATCAAGGGCTGACAATTGGTTCGAATTTGATGCCTTCTTTGCGGTGGCTTTGTCCTGTGTGTTTGGCTTGGCCATTAGCTTCTTTGGATTTGCGGCGAGGAAGGCAATATCTGCAACGGCATTTACTGTGACTAGGGTGGTTAATAAGTTTCTCACAGTTGTGATAAATGTGATGATCTGGGATAGGCATGCTAGCCCCTTTGGTTTGCTCTGTCTCCTTTTCACACTCTCAGGAGGTGTTCTTTATCAGCAGTCAGTCACTGGAGGAAGCAGTCCGCCTGTGCAAAGTATTACGCTTCGACTACATTCAAGACCGAGTTTTTTCTCTGCTTAAATATGAAATTTAGCGTCTGGGTTTTTGTTTGTCTCTGATTGACATTATACCATCGGGCATCGAATGGGGGGAATTACTTAGCCTTTCTGAATGGTATTAGAACTTGATGTCTAGCTTTGAATTTTGCACTGAAGAGCTTTTACATTCATCTTATACGCAAAATCTTTTAGAAGTGGTATTATCTTTATGAATCACTCACAAAATCTTTGTGAGACGTTATTGATAATTGGATGCCGCATAAAGTTAGATATGTGTGGCTGTTGTTAGCTTTTGTGAACCGCAACTATCTATGCGGCATAACAACTTGTGAATGGACCATCATTCTCCTGTTTTTTATTTAAGAAAAGCATTTGCTCACTATCTATCTTGTGGTGTTTTGATGTGTTTCTCTTTTTTCTTCTTGCAGCATTTAGGTACCAAAGACACAGTACAATGTGTTTGAAGTGAACCAGACCGGTTATGACAACTGCACCACTGAAGGTGCTGTAGGGAACTGGAGCAGTGGCAAAGATTTCATCCCTCTTAACAAGGCCAAGAGGTACTACTTCATCTGTGGAAATGGACAGTGCTTTAATGGCATGAAGGTCTGTATGGAGCCGAGGCCGACGACGCCGACGTGGTAGTTGGAGATGGGGGGCGGGCGAGGGACTGGGCGGGTTTGACGAGGGTCGGGAGGAGCTGGAGGACGTAAACGAGGTTATTTATGTCATTTAATGACCAAAGAAATGAAAAGTTGGAGTGGGGATATTAATGAAGGAGTGTGAATATGAATCCCCTTGGTCATGGGCTCTCTTAGTAATACATAATCGCGGCTGATATGGTGATGATGGACAAAAAATTAAGCAAAATGGAAATGACATGCGTGAGCAGGTTTACAATATGTATATAATATTTTTTTGGTATATTGAAATTTTTGAAAATATCCACAATCTTCAACCTCCAAAACCACCATCAATCTTACTCAACCGTGGACCCTCTAGGAAGATACCAATATTAGGTATTTCTTAGGGTTTTCTCCCCTCTCTCTCTTTCTCTCTGAGAAAATTCTAGATCTACAAATTTGGGGCTGCCGCCGACGACTTTTTTTCCGGCGGTAAGCCCCCACTGGTATTTCCTTTATTTTTTTGTTTTATTTCTTTTAGTTTTGTCTGTTTAGTCTCGCTGTTTGTGAGTTTTTTAGTAATTTTTTTGGGGGTTTGGTTTTCTCCTTCAGGGAGCCCTTGTCACCTTCTTTGGGTGTTTTTTTGTTTTCTCGGGAATAAAATCATGGGAGCTAAAAGCTTTGGAGGAAGATTTGATTTGAAGAGTAGATCTTTATGTAACAGCCCGAGTAGAAATTTGTACTTTTACCGGACTGTAAAAGTCTTTATACAGTGATTTACCGAATGAATTAATCTTGGGTAATTAATAAGGTAAATCGAGCGCCGGATTCCAAAACCGAGCCTTGTTCCACGTTCGGGATATTTTTGCTGAATTTTCGGGACGAGTTGGAATTTTCCAGTTTGGGAAGTTGCGAAAAAACGATTATGCCCCTGGTTTAGTTTGGAAACTAAAGAAAGGATGAAGGGCATAAGAGACATTTTGCTGGTTAGATCCTTCCCTGCTCAATCATGCACAACCGTTACACCGACACCTTTATACCATTTTTCCATTTACCGTTTGTCTGCCACAACTAACGGTTTCTTCTCTTCTGGACATAAAAAAAAATGTTTGTTCTGCATGCCACACACAATGCAGTACCATCTCTTCCTCTCTGCAAAACACCCTAACCCAGTTCTTCATCCTTCTGCAAAAGACCATTCTTTCGTGGAGAAAAAAAAAACACACGAGGGGTGAGGTCTCGAGTTCGAGTCTCACTCTCCTCGACTAGTATAAAAAAATATATATATATAAAAAAAAGAGAGAAAAAAAAACACACGCACACACCCAAAACGTTGCGTTTTGCAACAACCCCTTCTCCACCATTTCTTTTCTTCTTCTTCCTCCTCCCTCTTGCACCCGTCGACCACCACCCGGAGCCAAAACCGCCACACGCAGTGAAACGCCCGTGTCCCAATTTATTAATATAGGTTGTAAATCAATTATAGATTGGCCAAATTGCCCTTATCATTCTCGGGACACCCGTATCCCAAACTATTCATTAAAGATTATACATCATGTGAAGTGACTAAAATGCCCTTCTACCCGGGATACAATATCAATAACAAAATCAATGAACATTTATACTACAAATTACACAACAATGAGTATGCAGCGGAAGACTATACAAAAGATAACATGCATGCAGTGAAACTCTATGGATCCGACCCGAGGAGAGGGAAGCACCGCCACCTGCTGATATGCACCTCTGATCATCGATCAGCAGTTAACCTGAAAAGACTGTGAGGGGGTGAGACCAACCACTGTCTCACCGCAGACAAATAAACCAATAATATACAAAACAAATCAACTACAAGTACACCGGCAATGGCAGTAGCAACCACAATGCACAAAACAATTCACAATATACAACACAAGTCATCACCAGACTTCAACCATCATTTATCGTTACTTATTTTATTATTCTTGATTATTAGGGTTAAGTATTTTATTTAGGGCCCTCTACTGTGTGCGTCGAGCTCGGTCCCGTCTGATCAGACAACCAGGCACGAAGCCCAAATAAACAGGCACGAAGCCCAAATTAACCAGGCACGAAGCCCAACATATCCATAGAGAGAGAGAGACAGAGAGAAAGAGGGAGGTAGAAAGGGGGAGGTAGAAGGAGGGAGGTAGAACCGGCCAACACAGGCCCACATGCAAACCCGCATGCAATCCCGAGGGGTATTACTTCCCGCTCGAACCAACCGGTCAACAGCCCCACAGTAGACTTTGTTATAATTCGTTATTCTCATTTATTCCTTAAGAGTTGTACCATACGTTATTTCAATCAGGGTTGTGTGGATTTAACAACTTAACTCAAATCCGGGCCTCCAGCCCACAATCCACCACACAAACCACAAAACCATATATCACGTTATTTAACACACAAAACATCTCATGCACGACAGACATATTTTATCACACTGGTACACAGCTCACAAATCATGCATACAGCATCAGAGATATCACCAACATAGTACACTCGCAGATAACAACATCAGCACATCAGACAAACATGCATACAGCATTCAAGACCAACAATTAATACCACTTAATATATCAAGACAGTTAACCGGGCATGGTAGGCAGTAATGCATACAAAGGTTTATAAGTCCTCACC